>JAVTVY010017025.1:0-60000 GCA_036873755.1 Hanleya hanleyi | reverse complement strand
ACATCTTAGGATATATAATTAGATTCTAGACGGGAGTAAGATGCTAACGCTATGGCAGGAGATCTCTCAGCTTTTGATTAATTTGCACATTGAGCTAAGAATAAAGCATTGAACTGTAAGAGCAACAAGAAAAAGTATGATTTTCGTATGATCCCAGATGGCCGCCATTTTGAATTTGTCCATCAAATGTAGAGTTTCGGGATAAATAGATAGATTCAAGATGGGTGTTAGATGTTAGGCTATGGCAAGATATCTATTGGGTTTGAACAATTTGCACAATGAGCTAAGAATAAAGCTTTCTACTCTAAGAGAAACAAGAAAAAGTATGATTTTCAGATGACCCCATATGGCGGCCATTTTGCATTTCACCATCAAATCAAGGTATTATGTATATTTTACTAGATTGAAGACGGGCGTAAGATGTTAGGGTATGGTAAGAGATATCTTAGTTTTCATAAATTTGCACAATCTGCTAAGAATAAAGCCTTGAACATGAAATATCATGATTTTAAGACGCTTCCATATAGCCGTCATTTTAAATTTGACCATCTAATCAACATCTTAGGATATATAATTAGATTCTAGACGGGAGTAAGATGCTAACGCTATGGCAGGAGATCTCTCAGCTTTTGATTAATTTGCACATTGAGCTAAGAATAAAGCCTTGAACTGTAAGAGCAACAAGAAAAAGTATGATTTTCTTGTAAGAAAATCTATGATTTTCATGACCTTATATGACCACCATTTTGCATTTAGCCATCAACTCAAGATCTTAGATATATATAACTAGATTGAAGACGGTCGTAAGATGTTAGGCTATGGTAAGAGATATCTTTAGTTTTTATAAATTTGCACAATGAGCTAAGAATAAAGCCTTGAACTGTAGAGCAACAAGAAAAATTATGATTTTCGTATTTCGTATATAAATAGATTCAAGATGGGCGTAAGATGTTAGGCTATGACAAGAGATCTATCGGGTTTGAAAAATTGGCATGATAAGCTAGAATGATTCTTTGAACTATACGAGCACTTTGAAGAAGTGTGATTTTCAGATGTTCCTCATATGGCCGCCATTTTTCGAATTTGACCATCAAAGCTTGATCTTAGGGATATGTAAATAGATTGAAGATGGTTGTAATATATGAGGTTTAATATGCATACAGATCTCTCGATTTTGATAAAGGATATGTGACGACAATACGGGAATAACTCCCTTGTGTGTGATGGTAATCGTGCTTATTTTTTTCAATTCAAAATCTGCCAAATCAGATTTTTTCTAAAAGTTTACACACTGAAATATCAGCCTCGAAAAAATTGCGATGTTCCGCTGTATAAAAATGGATATATTATTGATCAAAATATGATCCTTCAAACCAAAATGACTTTATCACGCAATATATTAGGAAGTTAGTTTATTGGAAAGAACCAGGAATGGTTTTGGTTTGAGATGTCATATGTTTGCTACAGGAAAATGCCCCAAAAGCCCGGGAGCTCATTTTGATCAATCATATCTTCATTTCTATGCAACTTTTAACATCTCAGTTTTTTCGAAGGAGATATTTCAGTATGTAAACCTCAAGAAAAATCTTATATGGCAGGTTTTGGAGTGGAAAAAATATCGGCTTTATTACCATCACACACAAAGAAGTTTATCGTATGTAAACGTCATATATCCTTTGCTCAGTGAGCTAAGACTCATGCCTATTACACTATGAGTCAGAGTTTGGTCTGAATCGCTCACCATTACCAATGTTGGCTCTTACACCCGTCAGTTGGATTATATCGGCTTTTCCGTGACTTATTATCTACCTATTTAAAATCGGTAGCTCAGTTACTTACGTTGGTATTTGAAACACCATTAAAATATTAACCCCTCAGATAAACTGGAGATATTACAAGTCACCCATAGCCGTTTGTCGGTCCGAATGAGCCGAAATCCCGATAAGCTCCTCGGTCATCCGCGCCTCGACGTTGGAAGTTATTGGTCGCTCATAATCCTGTTTGGCAAAATTTTGCTAATCCTGACATTGACATCACGGCGATTTCTTTAGTTCTACAGCCAGGAAGATCATATTACATCTTATCAATGTGTCCAACCGACAGATGAATTTTCGCCCTCTGGTTGGCCTGACATGGCTGAAACCGGATTTCCTAGCCGATAGAAGCCGAAATCAACCGTTCTATTGTATTTTACTGATATAGGTACATGTAATTGGACGATTCACGTCTCGCTCCCACGATGCACTGCGCATAGTATAACAAGCTACCCAACTGACACCGCTGTTTAAATATTCGCTTGCCATCTGCTGTATTTTGTTGAGTTTGCTTTCTTTTATTAACAGAAGATAACTGTGTATTTTATAAAAGGAAAATCCTGATAATACAGTCGCACAAATCGAACTTTGTTTTGGAACAACAAAATAACGTTTTGGGAAATTAAATCAAAGTGGCCAGATTACTGCACTAATACAGAGATTTGGTAAAGAAAATATGAGTAATATTTTTACAAAATTTTACTCGCTAATAATATATCTTCATTATATCGAAGATTATGTCTTCTTCCTTGCCACATTTCATCCGCAATATAATTCCCTATTGGTAAGTGTGATGAGTTATCCACTTACACTTGATGAAATACAGAGAGCAAGAATCGCAACACGAGATTGTTATTGGTAATATACTTAACTTCTGTTTTCTTGGATGAATAAATGGAGTGAATATGAGTATTTCGAAATTGGAGGACCGAAAGTATTGCCTGCAATATAAGGTTGTCTTACTCAAGAATGAAATGGTTAAGAGACGTACCCTAGCTTATATTTTACCACCGGCATTTGTATTGGCGAGAACTCCGTATATTCCCATTTGAGGACAGAATAAAAACGCATGCTCCCATCACCCAACTTCACCTAAAAGCACAATTTTAACTGCCCTGCGAACTGACCGAGCAAACTGACATCTCAACATTGAATTACATATACTCAAGACAACAATTCATACTTAATTATAGATATCACTGAGATATTGTGAGGACATGTGGGAATGGTTATAGTATATGCAAACCTAGCAATAAGATGTCTCCCTCGCCAAATTTTTTCCCTGAAATAATTAAGCGTGATTTGACATGAAGACGGTTTTGATATTGTTTAGCTATCAGCTCTGTGGATTTAGAAACAACTCCGTCTGTTTGCCAACATCTTTAGGCAACAACTGGCGGTCAAATCGAAATTGAAAGATAAACAAATTTGGTTGAATTCAACGACTGGGAGTTGTGTATGTCAAATTGTGAATTATGGGGGAGGTGGGGGGGGTCATAGGAAAAAGAGTGAGAACGACACAGTGAAATTTCAAAACTGGGGGTTAGATGTACCGATTTTTTTCCTCAAAACATGAATATGAAATATCAGATTCATAACGTAAATAAAATGGTTCCCTGTATTACATAAACCCGGCAATCCCCTGTTGGTCAGCACATGTAGTACACCTCCATTTTGCAGAATAAAACACATCTGCTAGGCGAAAAGAGCGGTGATGCAAGAGAACCGAATCCTCGACGGCCAATTGTTTACATAACAGAGAAGGAAGAATTGATATTTATAGTCTCTTTTGCTGTGTTTTTATTGACGATTTATTTAGTGATAATCTGTATTGTTTGGTCATGTTATTATAATAATGTCTCAACATTTTCCAGTTACCGCACTATATTTGCCTATGACACCCAATTGGCGTAACGTTTAACTTAAAAAGCTATTGTTCATTTCCGTGTATAAACAATTAGAACACTTTAAAGCTAAATGCTTCTATTAAACTCATACACATCACGAACTATTCCCCCCGCCGCCCCTGTCCTTCGGGTTATTTTCATATCCCCAATGAGGATTTTCAACTTGACTCGATGTTATTTGCCTTTCCTAGTTAAATAATATGTGATTATATTGTATGCGGAGTATAAGATGAATGCACCACTGGCATGCTAATCCAGTGGTAATCCAGTGGTAATCCAATGAAACGCAGATAATGGTCCTTGTTGAAGGGGAAAATACTCAACATAACTTTATAAGGTTAAAAAATCAGCACAAATATATGATATAGATATTATGACAAAAAGGACATTATCGCCTCGAGTGCACCACGTGGCGTGATGTGCTAAAAACCGGATTTTATGTGTTAAACCAGACATTCAAACGGAGTCAAACAGTGACAATGCAAATGACTGGAAGCGAAGCGCGAAGTCAGGATGCGAAGGCAGGATTCGGAGGCAGGATGCGAAGCGCGAAATCAGGATGCGAAGCCGGGAAGGCAGGATGCGAGGTGGCAAAACCAGGATGCGAAGCGCGAAGTCAGGATGCGAAGGACGAATGCAGGATGCGAAGCTCGAAATCATGATGCGAATGCAGGATGCGAAGCGCGAAATCATGATGCGAAGTGCGAAGCCAGGATGCCAAGCGCGAAGCCAGGATGCGAAGTCAGATGCGAATTTAGGATGCTAACTCGCGAAGGCAGGATTCGACGGCAGGATGCGAAACGCGAAGTTACCGCACCTGACTTCGCCCATTCGCATCCTGCCTTCCCGACTTCGCATTCTGACTTCGCGCTTCGCATCCTTACTTCTTTATTCTGACTTCGCGCTTCGCATCCTGGCTTCGCATCCTGCCTTCGCCACTTCGCATCCTGACTTCGCGCTTCGCATCCTACTTCGTCCTTCGCATCCTGACTTCGCACCCTGCCTTCGTGTGTCGGTCCGTAATCATTAACACAATACAGCGATGTCCCTTCTCGGCCATCATATAAAATACATTACATTATTTATTTCCGAGAAAACGGGCAAAATGCATCTCCTGCATTCTAGGACCGGGAGTTTCTGGGGCCTATACGGGCCCTGTTCCCTCGCCTGTTGCTCTATGAGAATTCACTTCTTTTTAACTTTGTATTAATGAATCGTATTCGTATTGTACTGTTTTATAATGTTCCAGTACGAAATACAACTAGAAAGTCTAACTGTCTAAGTATGATAAACGTTAAAATATCAGTCCCCCCTGCCCAAAGCCAACACATGATAACAAGTGGAATATAGGTGACCATTTCCAACTAACATAATATACCTCGAAATAATTCCATAATAATTACGGGCGCTTATATCTTTCTATCTACATGAACGTCTCGAAAGTAGACCTATACGTTGAACTTTGAGGAAAATACCGGCCCGAATATTTGCATTTAGTATAACAAAATGAACCGTGGGCTACAGCTAATCCGCTTAGCTGATATGCTTTTACAACGAGAAGACTGGTGCATCCTGCTATATGATTCGTTTATTTGCAGAATTATTCAGGAAGTTGCTATCCGCAAGAGATTATTTCACTTAATGACCATTACCATATCACAAAGGCAGTGAAAAACAGAAATAAATTAACATTGAATGCGACAAGCGAATTATTGTGCATGTGCAACTTTGAGTGGCAATGGAAGACAAAGCTGTGTGGCGCAGATCGCCTCCACTGCTCAACATGGCCTGGGAAATTGAACCTAGAGTAGATTGGACAATGGTTTTCGAAGCTGAAAATTAAGCATTTCTGTACGGGTGACAACATTTGCCAGCATATTAAGTTTTTATATATTATTATTATTATTTTAGATTGGGGAATACACAAATACATACACATGAAAACATTTCAAATGTCAGCTATCAACCTTTTCCAGGACTAAAATCTCTTCTGGAACACTTCCTGTTCGCATTCTATGGCATGGCTAACTCGTTCAATATGATAATAATCATTCAATATATTTTAAAGGCAGTAACATAATTGGTAGTTTGCCATTCAATTTACATCTGTATATAAATTGTTTAGCTAATAAAATACAACAATTTATTACTTCATCTGCAGTTTTTGTTCCCCCCAAACATAAGAAACTTGTCGGTAAACTGTACAAATGTACCCGTTCCAGTCTCTATCCAGTCCGCAAGACCACTCCAAAAAGCTTTTGAGATTTCGCACTGAACAAATATGTGCTCTAAAGATTCTGTCTCTTTTTTGCATAAATCACAAATAGCGGAAAACCTCATCTTGATTTTCCGAAGGAAAGTATTTGTAGCCAGTATTCTGTTGGTTATTTCGACATTCTAGCCATATTAAACTGGTGTCAGACGTGCTCAAAAAGAGTAGCAAGTGAATTAACTTCCATTCATTTTGCTGAATCGTGAATATTCTTTCCCATTTGGCTTCGCAATTTGGCTTACTACACTTTCTCTGGATCAATATTCAATAAGAAGGTTTACATCCCTTTCTTCTATTTGTCAAAACTGCGACGGGATAGGGTATAATCGGGTTTTCTAGTTTACCGTACTTGGAAGGGAACTTTTTCATATAAGCGTTCACAGCTTTAATCACCCAAAGGAAAGTTATAACATTTGTCGAACAATCAAATTGTTTTTCAAATTCAGTATATGAAAGAAATTCTCCTTTCGCAGATTAAGTTAATTTCGAATAGTATATCCATACGATGTGCTATTCTATTTTCCCATCGAAAATGTTTTACTTGCTTCCAATATGATTTGAGAATCAGGGTTCCATTTGCATTTTCATGAAGCACCTGAAGGGTTTCAAGAAAAAGCCGAAAGTAGTTCATATTTGCCAGCATGGCGTTATAATATCATATCGGGTCTATCTCATGGTTCTTTAATTCATCTAAGTATTGTATATCTTCTTGCTCCCATTCCAATTTAAAGTTTGAGAATTTTTAGAGAAATACACTATAAGGCGTTCAGCTGGAGTGATTAATTGGGGGCCGGTCGGTGGCAATTAACGCGGAGACCTGATGACAGTTGACGATAGCTGCTGGGCCGATTAAGCAAGGATCACAATTGTGTAATGCACGAGGCGAAGTCTATTCTGACTAATCATTATATAAAACTTCGAACAAAATAGAAGATTGTAACATTTCCGTCGTAACGTTTGCCGTTAGAATAGAGGTTTTTTTTACCCAGAAATCAACTTAATGTTTGCAAAGGAGGAAGTCGAACAATAGAATCGAAGTATTTAACTCTTGAACCTTCTGTTATTATGTAGCTTGGGTTCTTGTCATTATCACTGATTATTGACGCTTCGAAAACGTTATGGACAGATGCACAGGTCTAAGTAGCACTGTTTTGTCAGAGATTTTTTTGAAAATTTAAAACTTATTTTTTTTGAGTTTTAAAATTTTAATTTTTTCAAATTTCATTTTTTTTTTTTTTTTTAACATCTTGGAAACATTAAATTATTGTCATATTTTAAAGCGCGAGCCCGTGTTTGCCAAGCATGGAAAATTACACAAAGTATATACCAAATACATAGACTATTTGGTATATACTATTTTGTGTAATTTTCCATGCTTGGCAAACACGAGCTCGCGCGTTAAAATATGACCATGTATGAGTATTAGAGTAAGCTATATAATAATTTAATCTTTCCAAGATGTCAAAAAAAAAAAAAAAAAAAAAAATTTTAAAAAAATTAAATTTTAAATTTAAAAAAAATCTCTGACAAAACAGTGCTACTTAGACCTGTGGACAGATGCATCCAGCAGGTTGATTTTCATAACATGATTATGTGATCAACACCAAAAAATAATATCGTTCGGCTTCTTTACACCGTTATCCCACCCTGAAAACGTAGAATGTAATCGACTTTAAATGAGTATTTGTTGCCAAATGGATGGGCGAATTCCTCTTCCTTTATTAGAATGCAGTGCTTTATGTGTGTTGATGTAATACTGAAACAGGAACATGGAAGTGTTATTCAGTGAAATTCACATGGTATCGGTACTAACTTTTCTTGAATATTTTCACAAGCATTGTACTATAACTGGTAGGTCGAAATGCCCCAATAATGTGCAAGAATACATGGATAATACAACACATGTTACATTTCTCTTCAACCAATATTATGATTAATATATTGTTATATTCTTTCACCTAAGTTTTATTGCTTAAATTCAATGTTCATTATCTGCTCTCACGTATGCCTTTTGTGTGTGTGTGTGTGTGTAACAGGCTTGCCTATAAGATCAGATATAAATATTGGAATTAAACATATTTAAAGATAATACGTTGGGAGTTGAATGTACAAGCAACGAGTAAGCTGGAGACCCCAATTGACCACAAGCTGGGTAATCTTCATCTTCATTTAATCCAGCCAATTTCTACGTTCCCACTTCGAACCTGCCTTGATTTATCTGACCCCTTCAGTGTTCAAAATCCGAGGTGTAAATTTCACCTTCTAACGGCAGAAGAACCAATCAGAACGTACACATTGATTGCGAGTGAAGGTCAGTGAAGTCACGTAGAGTGACATCATCCTCTATTATCGGCGTCTTTCCTCCTAATAAGGTGCCCACAATGTAGGTCAGCCAATCAATAACGCTCTTGTGCGACCCATTTCGAATTTCAAATACCTTCGAGGTCAGTGACGTCTCGTGTCTATTTATAAGTTATTTGAACATTGAAGGGGTCCAGATAAATCAAGGCTGGTTCGAAGTGGGAACGTAGAAATTGGCTGGATAAAATGAAGATGGGTAATCTTGAGTCGGGCACAAAACACTGTCGGGCGTACACCGTTTACGTAAGCGGCAGTCAAAAGACGGCTGGCACCTGTGTTCAGCCAAGCGTGCAGTAATGTACCGCGGAGGCCAGTTAGCAGAAATTACTATCTATAGTTCGGTATGGTTGCAAATGTGCGTTAGTTTTGATCGAAGCTCAAGAAAAACACTCGCGTGATTATTTATATGATAGATCAAACTGAGATATTCAAATCGTTCTGTTTGCTTATATCGTCCGGTACCTCATTCACCATCCGGTACTCTAAATTTGAAGTTTGTTTTCTTACACGGCGCACTGCCCAGTATATCGTCTGTTGCACTCTCTCGTAATGTCGCATACAATATTGTGTATGTCCCATATAAATAACGATTAAAATTTGCTGTTTCCTAACGTACCCTGTGCACGATTTTAATCACACTCTCATCTGTCTGATTTGGAATCATCCCGCCTATCTTTCCTGGTCGGTCTCTCCCAATCTAGGTAAACCAAGATGGTAAATCAGGAGAATATTCCTTGATATTATATGGCAGTTCACTGAGATTGAGTCTTCCCCGGTATACTGTTAGAAAATTATAGAACTGGCTATGATCTTTTAGTTCTCACCGTGATAGAGATATTATACGCCGTTTTCTGTTACTGCCTGATACGCTTTCGCAGTAGGGCATTTATTTTACAACATTTCATCTGTTTTTTTTTTGTATCGTTTTCTGATTAAATGATCAAGATTTCTCCGTACCAGTGTGTTTTCATTTATCCCCTGGTACTTTGTACATCGCTCGGTATTCTCTCCCATGTTGCCTGTTGACGTCCGAGGCAAGATTTGGTGAATTATTCATGTTTTACCTGTAAATCCATTACCTTTGGTTCACCGCCCGGTAATTTTTACTTCGTCCAGTACACCCTACAATAACCCCTGGGTTCTTCTAGTTCTTTTTGAGTCGCCCGATAACCGCGCGATTCCATCTTAATATTATTGTATAGTGCTCGTTTAAGTTGATCCGCTTGACTGACCATGCAGTGTTCTCCGGATGACATTTATCGTCACGACAAATATGATACACAAAGGCAGAAAAATCACGCCAATGATATAACAACATATGCTTAATTTCGCATACAAAATTTAAGGTATATTTTATTGTACATAATAGTATATACAGCCCTTATTCTGTCGTATTTCTGAGGGGCTGGAGGAAATGAAGAGGTGGATGATATCACGGATGATTTCACATCCTGTGACGTCACATACGTGTCAAGGGTTACTTCCGGGGATGATCTCAGTTATGGTCACGTGTTTATATGACGTCGCGGATAAATTATATATGTGGATAAATCCCCGTCCATGTGACTTCCCAGTCAATACTGATCCCCAGTTTGATTCGCTGGAATCGTCGGGAATGTCCGGTAATCTTAAGGTAAGTCCCGGTCATCTCCGGGAATGTCCGGAGATCAGTTGAACACAGAGTTCAATCTTCCACCATCAGGGTTTTAGCCATACATACATTATGCATCATCATACAGGCAGCGATACTATGGACACTCATTAGCCAAGCTAATACAGCGCCTTGTGACCCATCCCGGTCTTGACCAATCTCAACGTCGCTAAACGAGAACCTAGATTATACACCGTACTTAATATGATCGGTTGAAAATATCACGGTTTGCATCTGGTGTAAGACGGAGATATATATACTGGGACCTGATAGTCCCAATAGGAACCCACTCATGGGTATTTTTCGTGACAGTATGGAGTGTAGCATATTATTTTTGTTTTGTTTTACGCTCAGGAATACGATGTGAGGGGTCTCGAGGCCATGGGATAAATTTTACCGAGAAGCTCTAGTCCGAATGGGTCGTGTTGCGTATCATATTGAAGCACTCGTGGGGCTGCGCCGGGCTTGGGTGGGGTATCCTGGATATGTCACCGATTTGCGCATGCGTGGACAGAGAATAATGGAGAATGGGCATTTGAACGAGCATCCGTGGTCCGATTGGGTCGTGTGACGTGTCAGTTTGAAGCACTCGTGGGGCTGCTACGAAAATGTCTTTGTGCTTCGCTATTCCCTAGGTTAATCTATTGACAGACGGCGACGAGAACATGACGCGAACGTTCGTTGCACGTAGCGTTTGGAATTTTTCAAATACGACTCACGGCGGACGTTCGCGTCGCACGTCGCGTTATGTATTATTTTCAGAGCAGAACATCCATTTTCCACTTTCCTATAAGCACAAATGTCTATAATGTGCCGTATTTGATTGGTCACAAATGGCTCTGTTCAAGAACAAACTTGATCAGATGTTAAGATATTTTAGATGCAGGAGAATATCGCAAACTAGGCGAGTCATAATATTAGATGACTGTATACTTAACCTGTCAGTGACACAGTTGAAATGACAGAAGTCCGCCACTAAGAGTCCAACTACTGGATCGGTTACAACTAAGAATTTTAAAAAAGCTTAGATGTGCGGAACAACAGCTACCCTGAATATTATTCTTGGAACACGAGGTCTTTCTGGCATCATTGATAACTGTTGACAGCTTCTGTCGGACTGGTAGTCAGCATAGTTCTATGTATACTATTATTTATCCTATTCATTCGGTGATAATTTTATTATATAAAGTAGTGTTTGGATCATGGACGCGGAAATTCTTTATTGGACGACGGCTGAATATTGAATGACGTACTAGACTCTTGTGTTGTATTCCATATTATGACATACTATCTTCAATTCGTGTTACTCTCTAAATTGATATCATTTGTCCTTTTTGTCATAATATCTATATCATATATTTGTGCTGATTTTTTAACCTTATAAAGTTATGCTGAGTATTTTCCACTTCAACAAGGACCATTGTCTGCGTTTCATTGGATTACCACTGGATTACCATGCCAGTGGTGCATTCAACTTATACTCCGCATACACTATAATCACATATTATTTAACTAGGAAAGGCAAATAACATCGAGTCAAGTTGAAAATTCCTCATTGGGGATATGAAAATAACCCGAAGGACAGGGGCGGCGGGGGGAATAGCTGGTGATGTGTATGAGTTTAATAGAAGCATTTAGCTTTAAAGTGTTCTAATTGTCTATACACGGAAATGAACAATAGCTTTTTAAGTTAAACGTTACGCCAATTGGGTGTCTTAGGCAAATGTAGTGCGGTAACTGGAAAATTTTGAGACATTATTATAATAACATGACCAAACAATACAGATTATCACTAAATAAATCGTCAATAACAACACAACAAGAGAGACTATAAAATATATCAAATCTTCCTTCTCTGTTATGTAAACAATTGGCCGTCGAGGATTCGGTTCTCTTGCATCACCGCTCTTTTCGCCTAGCAGATGTGTTTTATTCTGCAAAATGGAGGTGTACTACATGTGCTGACCAACAGGGGATTGCCGGGTTTATGTAATACAGGGAATCATTTTATTTACGTTATTAATCTTAATATTTCATATTCATGTTTTGAGGAAAAAAATTCTATACATCTAACCCCCAGTTTTGAATTTTCACTGTGTCGTTCTCACTCTTTTTCCTATGACCCCCCTCCCCCATAATTCACACATTGACATACACAACTCCCAGTCGTTGAATTCAACCAAATTTGTTTATTTTACAATTTCGATTTGACCGCCAGTTGTTGAGTAAAGATGTTGGCAAACAGGCGGAGTTGTTTCTAAATCCACAGAGCTGATAGCTAAACAATATCAAAACTGTCTTCGTGTCAAATCACGCTTAATTATTTCAGAGAAAAAATTTGGCGAGGGAGACACCTTATTGCTAGGTTTACATATACTATAACCATTCCCACATGTCCTCACAATATCTCAGTGCTATCTATAATTAAGTATGATTTGTTATCTTAAGTATATGTAAGTCAATGTTGAGATGTCAGTTTGCTCAGTCAGTTTGCAGAGCAGTTAAAATTGTGTTTTTTTGGTGAAGTTGGGTTATGGGAGCATGCGTTTTTTTTTCTGTCCTCAAATGGGAATATTCGGAGTTCTCGCCAATACAAATGCCGTTGGTATAATATAAGCTAGGGTACGTCTCTTAACCATTTCATTCTTGAGTAAGACAACCTTATATTACATGCGATACTTTCGGTCCTCCAATTTTGAAATACTCATATTCACTCAATTTATTCATCCAAGAAAACAGAAGTTAAGTATATTACCAATAACAATCTCGTGTTGCGATTCTTGCTCTCTGTATTTTATCAATTGTAAGTGGATAACTCACCACACTTACCAATAGGGAATTATATTGCGGATGAAATGTGGCAAGGAAGAAGACTTTTTTCGATATAATGAAGATATATTATTAGCGAGTAAAATTTTGTAAAAATATTACTCATATTTTATTTACCAAATCTCTGTATTAGTGCAGTAATCTGGCCACTTTGATTAAATTTCCCAAAACGTTATTTTGTTGTTCCAAAACAAAGTTCGATTTGTGCGACTGTATTATCGGCATTTTCCTTTTATAAAATACACAGTTATCTTCTGTTAATAAGAGAAAGCAAACTCAACAAAATACAGTAGATGGCAAGCGAATACAGGGGTGTCAATTGGGTAGCTTGTTATACTATGCGTAGTGCATTGTGAGAGCGAGACGTGAATCGTCCAATTACCTATATCAGTAAAATATAACAGAACGGTTGATTTCGGCTTCTACCGGCTAGGAAATCCGGTTTCAGCTATGTCAGGCCAACCAGAGGGCGAAAATTCCTCTATCGGTTGGACACATCGATAACATGTAATATGATCTTCCTGGCTGGAGAACTAAAGAAATGGCCGTGATGTCCATGTCAGGATTTGCAAAATTTCGCCAAACAGGATTATGAGCGGCCAATAACTTCCAACGGCGAGGCGCGGATGACCGAGGAGCTTATCGGGATTTCGGCTCATTCGGACCAACAAACGGCTATGGGTGACTTGTAATATCTCCAGTTTATCTGGGGGTTAATATTTAAATGGTGTTTCAAATACCAACGTAAGTAACTGAGCTACCGATTTTAAATAGGTAGATAATAAGTCACGGAAAAGCCGATATTATCCAACTGACGGGTGTAAGAGCCAACATTGGTAATGGTGAGCGATTCAGACCAAACTCTGACTCATAGTGTTACAAGTGCAACCTGAAAAAGTGCGATTTAGTTAGAAATCGCGAAAAACGTGTTTTTATATCTAATAACTATGTTTCATGATATAAGTTCAAACACGTACTGGCCAGTTGTGTGCAGTCTATTAACAATATACCAGGATGTATTATCGTATCATAAAGCCTGATTGTTGAAAGCGACGTTAAATTCTATTCACTCACTCACTCATTCATAAAGCTTGAATTTTGTAGATTAGTAAACCGTAAAAAAATTAACTTTTTGCCCGAATTTGTTCAAAACTGACCAATATGTCCGAAAAAACGCATCCACCCTACACTGCCAAAAATACCCTAATTAATTAAGATAATGCCCTAAAATTTGCTTGAAATAAGAATAAATAATAAGTTAAATTTTAAGATTTCTCTTTCTTGTTTAAGCAAAATTTGGAGTGGGATAAGTATATTTTACTTAAACAAGAAAATATTTTTTAAAAAATCTTAAAACAAGATTTTTTTAAAGAGAAATTCTCAATTTTTTCTTGCTGAAGTAAAATATACTTACCCCACTCCAAATTTTACTTGAACAAGGAACAAATTCTTAAAAATGTTCTTAAAATTTAAATGATTTTGAGTAAAATTATCTTATTTCAAGAAAATTTCAGAGCATTATCTTAAATAAGTAGGGTATTTTTGGCGTTGTTAAACGAAAGTAATCATTCAAGCAGCGTCGCATATCTGTCAATGTACCGGTACGGTTTTTTTTTTGCAATTTTGTTTATCTCAACTTGTCGCAACAATTGGATCCATACTTCATGTGAGGGTCACGAAACAAATAATATAGTACCCAATTTGGAGGACAACAATGGTTCTAGACTCCGGGAATTTCAGCTGTATAAATACCTGGACAATGGATTATTTCATGACAATAGATCCTTACATGAAAATAGGTTTGCACAATAGATCCTTCCATGACAATATATCCTTACATGAAGTACCCACCCTTACTTGTATGAAGGTCTGCACAATAGATCCTTACATGAAATATCGACCCTTGATTGTTCGGATAAACTCACCTTGGTGGTACGAATAATCTCAATCAAAAGATAAGACCAAAGATATTGCTTCAAAAAAGCACAGTTTATTATGAATCCACATTAAATCTGAAAACAGTCAAATCCCAGTACATGTATATGATTACTAGAATCAGTTACTGTTTGGTTTTAAAGAAATCTGATAGACTAACGTATCCCGACTCACTGATGTACAATGAGAAATATATATACAACGCATTGGTTACCTTGATAAACAAGACATGTGGTCCCATTCTTTGGTAGGGGTATGTAAGCTATGTGAGGGATTAAAGCTATAATACACTGAATTGAATTGAATTAAACCAGTTTTTTTGGGAAAGGAAAGAATGTCCGATGATAAGGTTCCGTTTTCCTACGTTTCTCTTTAGGACAATATGTCCTACCCGAGGTACAAATCCGGGAAAATGTCCTAGTTATGTTATTAGATAGGAGTCAGCTATTTCTTCCAATCGGACATTCTTTACTTTTACGGTATCTCTAGTTCACCGGTGAAATAACTCAAGTTCACTTGCATACCAAATTTGCGCTAGACAGTAAGAGCATTTTTATCAAATCAACGTCAAAATATTCAAATGGAATATAGTTCTTTGTCGGCATTTTTGATTTTCCCTTGGGGATTTTCCCTCTCAGTTATCTCGGTTGAACCTCTATTAATAAAGTATCGTTTGGCTATAGCCCTTTCCGGAAAGTGTCTAACCTCTCCCTGAATAACTGCCGCTCTTTGAGGTTAGAGGTACGAACAGCTGCTTCCGGGAACTAGTCGCCTCGGTTTCACGTTTACCAAAGGCATCCGCAATTATTTTGAATAATATATTGATAAACTACTCCAGAATATATGTTTGACAAACTATTCTGTTAATATTCTCTACTTGAACCGATAGATCCTGTATTCGTGTATATAAAGAAGTTATTTTTGTTCTTAGAAAAATAGAATATTTTATTACTAAAACTAATTGTGAGGGCCTTTGGTACTTACTGGAAATTTTATGCACCAGCACGGCCGCTAGTGGAAGAAGGGAGATAAAACCCTTTCCGAATTGGGCTATATACAATGCACTCGTAAGTCAAGGATGAAATATCTTACTTGTATAGACAGTGTTCTCGCCTTTAAAACTGAAACATCTAAGGTAATTATACTTCCCACTCAACAATGGATACGACTGATAGCAATATCATGATCTAAACAAGGTCAGATTCAATTATTCGTATAACTCGGTGACTCGGTCTCAGCAGAGTGTATAACAAAATGATCTACACAATGACCCCCATTTCTTCGTGATATCTGTCAGTCATCATGTTTAAATAACTTCATAATTTTCTCTGTATACAAAGCTATGATACGTGTTCCATTTACCGCGGTTCAGTACATGTAGCATACACTCTCAGAAATATTCAAGGAATAATCCTCAGGTAAATCTCAGACCTCGCGTAGATCAAATCGATAGATACACTGGTACGCGAGGATGGAATTTCAGGTGAAATTCTCTCATGGATATTTTCCCTGAAATTCAGGTGATCAGCCCTGAAATTCAGCCAAAATTCCTGAAATTGAGTTGTAGATATACAACCTGATCAGTTCAGGAATAATATGAATATTTCTGAGAGTGTATAGGGTGACATCATACTTCATCTACGTTCTCGCGGACAAAGGTCAATAAGGCCGCGTAAGGTCATAACAAACGGTCTGTATGTGATGACTAACTATTTTCCCATGGCCAATCAAATTTACCGGATGTTTAAGCGTTGTCTTTTATGACCTAAAACAGCCTTATTAATCTTTTATCCTCGAGAATATCAATACACAGTATGGTGTCATCCTATATATGCAATATACCTTGAACATGATGAAGTCACTGCGCTGATTTGTGGGAATAAATGAAATTCTAAACCGCCATCTTTGGACTACGCAGGTAATATCTGGCATTCAGTTGGCAATAATGCGCAACGCATTGTGGGACGGAAATAGTATAGGGTTTTACACAAAGATAATTGAGAAGTTATCTAATACGAGATATTATATAATACAATACTTGACTTTGGTATTCTGTGCTTCCCCAAAGAAAGTCTGTCATATTTAATTAGATAAAATACCACAAGATCATATACGATCATCACGATAAACGTTTTGCAGTAAAAACACTAACATCGATTGAATATATATGTAAAATATATGACATCCCATAACGTAAGTGCGTAAGTGAAATTGCTCATGATACCTCCTACATCCGACCGTCGCCAGCTGGTGAAACGGTGGTCAGCCGGTGGAGCTATTTTCGCAATACAGGCGAAGTGGTGTTAGGAATTTGGATTTCTTTCACATGTCTTGTGAGGTTATGGGCAACATTAATGGATATTAATAACAATCGTCATTTTACTCGTTCGGTTACGTAGCAGAACACATTGTACTTACAGATATCATACCAATACGGAGAGCTATGCTGTTTTCGAGCGAAGTTTCGTTTTAAAGTTGTTCGTATCGCTAATAACTGACACTAATCGGTACAGATTATCATGCGTAATTATTCCTCATTCAATGCTCTTTGTGTGTCACTCAAACTTCAATGAATTTAATTCGCGTAAGTACTGATATTATTGGAAAAAGTCACACCATATGCATCTATCCAGGCAACGGTGAACAGCATCAAGAAAAGTGTGTAGCATGCTCGTGCTGTTCACCGTAGCCTGGAATGACGCACACGGTGTCACTTTTTAATTAATATCAATGCTTACGCCAGTTAAATCCATCGAAGTTTGAGTGACATACAAAGAGCATTGAATAGGGAATAATTACGCCTGATAATATGTATCGACAAGTTTCAGTAATTAGCGATAAGAACAGTTTGAAAACGAAACTTCGCTAGAAAAAAAAGCATCGCTCAACGTATTCGGACGATATCTTTAGGTACAAGGCGTTGGTTCTGATATGTAACCGAACGATGGAAATGACGACTGTTATTTCCCATGAATGAATGTCCATCAATATAGCCCATAACCCCAGAAGAAATGTGAAAGAAATCCAAATTGCTAACACCATTCCACACGTGTTGCGAAAATTGCCTCGCCGGCTGATCACCGTTTCACCGACTGGCGACGGTGGGATGTAGGGGTGATGATTCTCAGTAAGATTATCCAGTCAAAATATAAAAACGTTGATATAATATGCACGTATATACAGAGGATTTATGTTAAATGTAGATAAAACAATATGAAAAAATATACGAATATTAATACAGTTAAATATGTAGCTCTAAAATGTCCGAAGAATGTGCGATTGAATATACATATGTACACAAATACTTTCGTGTTAATATTATAACAATCACTCTAAGAACTTATGCGAATAGTGCATTACCTTCAGTTCGAAAATGACAAAAAAACAAAACAAAAAACAAAACCAAACAAAAAACGAATGACTATACACGCAGTACCCTCCATAAAATCATATAGGAACACTACATGAATCATTACAGAAACTTTGTGACTGGTTGTATTTTCTCCCAAATTTCTGTAAAAGCCAACGAATATGGTGGATTTCCATTTGAACATTTGAACTGACCAATCAAAAGTTATAAACCTGAAAGCCACAATGTACATGTATCCGGTAATGTGTTTTACGAACACCAAATTGAATTATTATGTAGTTAAATATTGAAACATCACCGACTGTAAAATGTACAAACGACGGCTAGACTCAACCACCTCGCTGGGGGTCTAATAATACATAATAAGCCTGTGAAACGGAGCATGCGCTGTGGGGAGGTTGATCTAACATTCAGACAAAATTTGACAGCAAAATGGAAGACGCCATATATCCCTTCTAAGGAAGGGAGATAATCGGTCTATGTGCATGATAAAGCAGTGTTTCCTAACTTGAGGTATAATTTATAGTGTTTATGTAGAGAAATGCAGCATCACAATCAAATATATTGTTATGGAAACTTTCAGATTGACTGGTTGTTGGTTCGTTTTTCTGTACAAGCCAATTAAATTAGAGTGTGTTTTTTTAGTACAGCTTGCACTAGTATACAAATTTGTACCTCCGCAGGTGCACTTGTTTAATCGCAGAACTTTTTCAAACTTATATATGATATGACTAGGTTACATACCATTCTGCCATCCTGCGAAAACTTGTTTGCACGACATGCACACGATTTTTACAATAAGAAGGCAAATATGCTAAAAAGTCTATTTTGTCAATTATTACCGTTATATACACGAGGGTACTTCGGATTGATGCAAA
This sequence comes from Hanleya hanleyi, assembly GCA_036873755.1. Lineage (NCBI taxonomy): Eukaryota > Metazoa > Mollusca > Polyplacophora > Lepidopleurida > Hanleyidae > Hanleya > Hanleya hanleyi. Next base: position 40,983 of record JAVTVY010017025.1, on the reverse strand, counting down.
ATATGTCATCTTTGTCATAGAAATACTTGACTCATTTTGGTTAACGTGATCATATTTTGCTATGATGAAAAATCCATCGTGTAAAACTCTAATAATTGACAGAATATGTTGTTTGGCATAATTTGCCTGCTTATCATAAAAATTGCGTGCAAGTCCTACAAATTTTCGCATGTTATCCTATCCTTCATAAAAAATTAAGCAATTTCTGAAGAAAAAAAATTCAGCAGACATTTGATTGGCTGAATGTTCGTCCTAGTCAATTCTTCTGTTAGCCAATGAAAATACCGGCTTTCTTTTCGACCATTTACTTGACAACCCTAGTCCTTCTTTGACTCCTTGATCGACAAACCTAGTCATTCTTTGACTCCTTGATTGACAACCCTAGTCCTTCTCTGACTCCTTGCTCGACAACCCTATAGTCCTTCTTTGACTCCTTGATTGACAACCCTAGTCCTTATTTGATTCCTTGATCGACAAACCTAGTCCTTCTTGGACTCTTTGATCGATAACCCTAGTCCTTCTTGGACTCCTTGATCGACAACCCTAGTCCTTCTCTGACTCCCTGCTCGAAAACCCTAGTCCTTCTTTGATTCCTGATCGACAACCCTAGTCCCTCTTTGACTCCTTCGAACTTTTGAAGGGATACAAATAGGGATTCACAGCAGAGTTTAACGGCAAGATGATGAGAGCTACCGTACTCGATTCGTCAGGTCTGAGTGGAGAGTTGACTTGAAATGCTACTACCGACAGCAAAACCGGAAACCAAGTACAAAAATCTGTGAATATTATAAGACCAAACTTCTTGGCTAAGTCCACTTCATATTTGTCCTTTCTCCCAGAGGCTTCGCCGCTTCTTTTCACGCTAATGTAAATGGCGACATAAGAAACTGTGACTACAATCAAGGCCAGACAGTTGGGAACAACAAAAAATGCCATGGCATAGTACAAAGCAGGGCCGCTGAGGTCCTTAAATATGAAGGGTGCACATATCTCAGTCCTACCGTAAAAATTCCCAAGACCAACAGGCAAGAAAGGCAGGAGAGACAAGCATAGAATTGTCAACCAACCAACCACAATAGCAATGATAGAGCGTTTGGGGTTATTTGGTACTCTCCCAAACGTCGAAATCACTTTCATTGCCCTATCGACAGCTATAAATACAATCATCATCATTGACATTCCATTGGATACCGTCGCCAGAACACCAGCCACCTGACATAGAAGACTGCCACGCCAGGTAGGATCTTCGAGGGCATAGTCACCCAAATACACCAAGTCGGCGCTGGCAATAATGAGGAGGAAGATTCCCATCAGCATATCAGATATACTCAAATTAAAAATCAAAATAGACGGTACTTTACCCAGACCATCCCGCAACCGACGCACAAGAACTACTATATTCCCAACAAAAGCGGATACGCCTATGATCCATACGAGCGCCTTATGAGCGTGACTGGCCAGGAGATGGTCACATGAGAAGGTTAAGCTTTCCTCCGGAGAACACATGTCCACAGTATTGTGATCAACATAGCAACAGAAACGATGATCGTCCGTTAGAAGATGATCCACATCCAATCCCTCGAATGAGTCGGTTTCTATGTTCTCCAAGGTGTTGTTCGTTATATTCAACACCGCTAACTCAACGAACTTCGAAAGTGCCCTGGGAAATACAACCGTTATTCTATTTACAGCCAAGTCTAACACTTTCAAACTGACCAAACCTGTGAAGAGACCAACGGGAATAGTTCCTATGTCCATATTGCTCATATTCAATATCACCAGACTGACTAGGTCTGAAAACACACCGACATCAAGTTCGGAGATGGGATTGAACTGAATCTCCAAGATCTTCAATCGGCTAAGATTGGCGAAGGAAGAATTTCCCAATACACTTAGAGAGTTATGATGTAACCTGAGATGATGTAAGTTGTGCATATCCCTGAACGTAAGCCCACCTATTTCAGTAACGTTATTATTTGATAAATCGAGTATAACAAGGTATTTGAAAGAAAGATCTCCAAACACATTTTCCAAAGCGTTGGAGTGTAAGATCAATGTCCGTGCATTCTCTGGTACATTTTCTGGTATGGACGACAAGTTCTTTCCACTGCAGTCCACATGGTATCCCTCACATAAGCAGGAAGTCGGACACGTCGTTACGTTCGGCCCGTTAAACTCGCAGAATCGCTCGTCATCCGCCGACTTCGGGCAGTCTGCCGTACCATCACAAACCTCGTTCTGCGACAAGCATAAGTTTTCTCTGCAGCGGAAAAGGCCAGGACAGGTGTAATTTTCACAGTCAGCTTCGTCGGACAGGTCAGGGCAATCAGAGGTACGATCACAGACACGTGCATATGGGATACAGTATGCGTCTGGACATTTGTACATATTTGGGCAAAGATGCTCACTACAAGACTGATCCCACAGATGTTCCCCATTCCTACAATACAGTAAATGGCCGTGATAGTCTCTATCATACATACACGTTTTATCACGTGGATAGCAGCGTGTATGCTCCAAGTGACATCTCCTTTCCTTATCACCTCCAAGACAGGGTGTATTACCGTTCTTGTATTCCTCCGGTTTTCCATCCTTCACTATCCACGAAAGGTTGGACTTGCCGCTGTTGAAATCGTACGTCTCATCAATCTGATTTAAACCCGCACAATCTGGAACCATGTCGTTTAGTTTCTCGAGTGGAATACATTCCCCAGAGGGACATCTGTAGGTTTTACACAAGTCACCTTCTGTACAACTAAGTTCGTCCACACCGTCTGGGCAGTCAATGAGACCGTCACACCGTTTGTCATTTGGAAGGCAAAATCCCGAAGAACAAGGGAAACAGTCTTCAAACACACACCATTCCTCGTCGCTATTGTCGTCACAGTCATCTCGACCGTCGCAGCACAGAGAAACCTGAATGGATGTTCCACTCTCACACGTGAATAGATTATCGCCGTAAGAACAACCATCCTCATCTTCGCCGTACAGACAGTCGTATTCTTTGTTGCACCGGACGGCTGGGATAACACATGATCCGTCATGACAACGGAACTGATACTCGGGACAGGACATATTTGACATCATTGTTTCTCTCTTGGTGGTATTTTCTGTCTTTCCAAATGCGTTCACTCTACAAATGTACGAAGCGTTTGGGAATTTCTTTGCACAGGGAATCTTCCACCACTTCATAGAATAATGTGGGTTTCCAACCATCATAGCAACACACCCTTTGTCCAAGTCAGCTAATGGCTGCATCTTATCTGACGGAAAATCGTTAACTGGATATGCAGGTAAACTTGTACTGTTGTACATATCGTCAAATGGATGATTCCAGTCTGTATAAATCACCGGTGAACCGTCTGTCCATCTGTAACCGTCTGGAGCCTGAAAAACAAATCTTGGTATTTGAAGATAGTTAATTGGGACCATACTGCGAGGGACATTGGTTTGATTCACATAAGGGGATTAGGGGAGATTGGGGTACAGTGGCACATGGGGCACAGTAGGACAAGCCGTCCCATACAACACCTATATTGATTACATATAACAACTATCATTGGTAAAAAATTACGAGGAAAAAAACTGTTTTTGAGCAGTCCAAGTAAGGATGATATTTTGTTATACCAAGTTTTCAGCAGTACTTCATTGCTGTTGTGTTACTACTGAGAAGGATGGACAAAGGTACAATTTAAATTAAAAAGTTTTATTATCTCAGATGTATGTATTAGTTTTTTCATAAAATGGAAAATATCATGCACCTGGGGCGGACTGGGGCACTTTTGCTGGGGCACACTGGGACAATACTAATCAAATGGTGACATTTTTTTTTACCCTAAAATGGTATCAAAATGCATTATTCTGTTTCCTAGATTATAATAATTGCTAACCGTATCAGATTTGATAAGTTTTACTCACACCTGCAAAGCCAATTGCTTTCGTTGGAATGAAAATCATACAAAACATTTTTTCCCTCAAATTTGGTCCCTGGGAAATATTTTACGTGAAGTAGGGATCTGAAATAGCAACTAATTTAACCATATCTTCTAACTCCTATGAAACATACTTGTATATACTTGATAAATCATGTATTTTGATTATTGTCCCATCGCACCCCAGTGGGTGTCCCAGTGTAGCCCATAGTGGGGCAAACTGGGACACATTTTTTTGCGTTTTTAAAAACGAATTCTGGAGAAAAGTATAAGAGATAATTCGGAATTTTTTGCATGACTATGTCATGCTAAATATAAGTTATAACCATAGTATAGAAGACTACACTACATGACAATAATAACAGAGATTTGTGCAAAAAGATGAAAATTGTCCCAGTGTACCCCAATCTCTCCTACCCTTTACACATAAGCAATGTCGCCGCACATTGACATAGATAGCTAATTAATAATAGGGATTACTAACAATTGTCATACTAATTTTTTACAACATACATCGGACATGAGAAAATGAGGAATAAACAACTCGCATAGCGTCATCCTGATGGAAATTTTAAGACATGGCGCCTCTCAGATGGCGATTTTGCCCCATGAGGTGTGGTTGAATTACCAATAAAAAAAAGACATTTTACCTCATTAATCTAAAGAACATTTGTTGTATAAAAAGGGTAATTAAACGTCAATGAGACCTATGATTCTCGAATAACAGGGCCACGAAGTAGTGTGTATGCTCATAATAAAGTGATGTGAAGCAGTGCGCTTGTGCAAAGTAACGGGACCGCGAAGTACACTGTAAAAAAGGGTGCTGTAATTTTACAGCAAAAAGTGCTGGCAAAAAGGGTACCAGCACTTTTCACTGTATTTTTACAGGATGCCCCGATCTGTATATCTGTATTTCTGCAGCATATGTTGTAATTTTACAACAGTGGTAGTATTGCATAATTACAACAAAAATACCGTTAAATCAACAGAAATAACTGTACAAATCCATGGTCAGCAGAAAGTCCATTGGCCTATAGCATTTAGAGAAGTCAAGTTCCCTCGTGTCTCCCTTTCAAGAGAGTAGAGAAGAAAATTCCCAGAACGTAATGGTTCGGTTAAATATATATTTATATTCAGCACCACCGATAATATAAGAGCAAACACATTTCTTTCTATCATCCAGCACATCAGCTTTGTGAAACGGTGCAATATTAGAGGCTAAGTTGGTCTTTGAACATGTACATTAACTCCAACGACCACCCCCGAGGATTGAACCTTGGCAGGCAAACTCATTATTCCTCCTTGCACATTTTAGATAAATTGTACTTGAAGTTTTCTGGATATTATAGGTGAAAAGATCTGGAAAGGTATACGAAATACACCTAATAATCTTACTGTAACTTTACACCCGGATAATGTTACAATACAGCGTTGTTGCCCTTAACTCCAATTAATACTGTAATTCATCCAGAAGATGCAAACTTACACTGGTTGTCTGTATTGCTACAGCTATGAACTGTAAAATAGCAGTTGAAACTGATTTAACAGTAAATTCCACTGTCACAGTTTACAATACTTTCTACTGTAACTTTACAAACATTTTTAACAGTGTAATGTTTGTGCTCAATAACGGGGCTGGGAAGTAGAGTGTTTGTGCGCGGTAACATGGCAATGAATAACGAGTTTGTGCACAAAAACAAGGATATGAAGTAGTGTGTTTGAGAGGAATAACAGGGCCGTGGAGTAGTGTGTTTGAGGGAAGTAACAGGGCCGTGAAGTAGTGTGTATATGTGCAGTAACATGGCAATGAATAGTCAGTTTGTGCACAAAAACAAGGCTGTGAAGTAGTGTGTTTGAGAACAACAACAGGGCCATGAAGTAGTGTGTGTGTGCGCAGTAACATGGCAATGAATAGTCAGTTTGTGCACAAAAAACAAGGCTGTGAAGTAGTGTGTTTGAGAGGAATAACAGGGCCGTGAAGTAGTGTGTTTGTGCGTACTAACATGGCAATGAATAGTGAGTTTGTTCACAATAACAAGGCTGTGAAGTAGTGTGTTTGAGAGGAATAACAGGGCCATGAAGTAGTGTGTTTGTGCGTACTAACATGGCAATGAATAGTGAGTTTGTTCACAATAACAAGGCTGTGAAGTAATGTGTTTGAGAACAATAACAGGACTGTGAATTAGTGTGTTCATGCAGAATAACAGGGTGGTGAAGTTAAGTGTTCACGGACACTAACATGACCATGAAGTAATGTGTTTGCACACAATAGCAGGGTCGTGAAGTAGTGCGTTTTTGCACAGTAACAGATCCGCGAAATACAGTGTTTAGGCGCAATTACAGGGTCGTGAAGTAGCGTGTTTGTGCACAGGAACAGGTCGGTGAAGCTATGTGTTTGTGCATAATAGCATGGCCGCGCAGTAATGTATTTGTGCACAATAACGGAGTCATGCAGCAGAGAGCTTGTGTACAATAATAGGATCGTCAAGTAAAGTGTTTCCGAACAATAACCTAGACGAGAAGTAGTGTGTTTGTGCATAATAACAGGATAGTGAGGTAATCCGTTTGCGAACAATAACAGAGTGTTGAAGTGGAAGGTTTATGCACAGTAACATGGTCGTAAAGTAGAGTGTTTGTGCGCAGTTACAGGGTCGTGACGAAACGTGTTTGTGCAAAAGAACCGGGTGGTGAAGATATTTGTTTGTGCACAATAACATGTAAGTGAAGTAGTGTGTTTTTTGCACAGTAACGGGGTCGTGAAGTAGTGTGTGCACAATAACAAGGTAAAGTAGTTTGTTTGTGTGCAATTACAGGGTCGTGAGGTAGCGTGTCTGTCCACAAGAACAGGATGGTGAAGTTGAATGTTTGTGCACAATAATAGAGTCGTGAACTGGTGTGTTTGTGCAAAATAGCAATGCCGTGAAGTCGTGTGTTTGTACGCAATTACAGGGCCGTGATGTAGTGTGTTTGTGCGCAATAACATTGTCGTGAAGAAGTGTATTCGTGGACAATGACAATAACGTGAAGTAGGATGATTCTGCACAATAACAGAAGCATGAAGTTGTGGTTTTTTTGCACAATAAAATGGTCGTGAAGCAGCGTGTTTGTGCACAATAACAGAACCTTGAAGTAATTGGTTTGTACACAATCGCATATGAAGTCCGATCAAAACCAGAACCAGCTTTGAACCACATATCTACTGGACAAAAAATTATTGCGTATAAAACTTGTTTTGATTCTGGCCGATCTTCGTGTGTTTATGTTTATGTTTGCGCACAAAGACAGGATTGTGAAGTATAATGTTTCTACACAAATAACAGCGTCGGGAAGTAGTGTTATTGTGCACAAGATCAGGGTTGTGAAATAGTGTGTTTGTGCGCAATAACAAAACAGTGAAATAGTGTGTTTGTGCACAATAACAGAACCGTGCATTAGCGTGTTTGTGCAAAATAACAGGATGGTGAAGTATAGTGTTTGTGCGCAATTACAGAGCCGTGCAGTATTGTGTTTGTGCAAATAACAGGGATGAGAAATAGTTTGTGTATACAATAACAAGGCCGTCAAGTAGTATATTTTTTCACAATAACAGAGTCGTGAAGTAATGTGTTTGTGCGCAATAACTCGACCGTGAAGTAGCGTGTTTATGCACAATCCCAGTACCGTGTAGTAATTTGTTTTTACAAAATAACTGGGCCGGAAGTAGTGTGTTTGTGCACAGTAACAGGACCGTGAAGTAGTGTGTTTGTGCACAATAACAGTATGGTTATTTAGTGTGCTTGTGCGCAATAACAGGGCCGTGAAGTAGCTTGTTTGTTATGTGCACAATAACAGGGTCGTGAAGTAGTGTGTTTGCGCGCAATAACTGGAGCGTGAAGTAGTGTGTTTGTGCACAATAACAGGTCGGTGAAGTATTGGGTTTAAAAACAATAACAGGGACGTGAAATACTGTGTTTGTGCATAACACAAAATCGTCAATAACAGCGCAGTGAAGTAGTATGTTTATGCACAATAGGCTCGTGAAGTAGTGTGTTTGCGCACAATAACATGACCGTGAACTAGTGTGTGTGTGCACAATAACAGGGCCGTGAAGTAGTGCATTTGTGCACAGTAACAGAGCCGTGACGAATGTTTGTGCGCAATTACAGGGTCGTGAATTAGCGTGTCTGTGCACACGAACAGAGTGGCGAAGTTATGCGTTTGTGCATAATAACATGGCCGTGCAGTAGTATGTTTGTGTGCAATTACAGGATCGTGAAGTAACGTGTCTGTGTACAAAAACACGGTGGTGAAGTTATTTGTTTGAGCACAATAACAGGGCCGTGAACTAGTGTGATTGTGCAAACTAACGGGGTCGTGAAGTAATGTGTTGTGCACAATACCAGGGTCGCGAAGTAGAGTGTCTGTGCACAATAAAAGGACAGTGGGGTAATGCGTTTGCGCAGAACAACAGGATCATCAAGTTGGAGGTTTGTGCACAGTGACATAGTCGTGTGGTACTGTTTGTTCGCAATAACAAGGCCGTGAACTAGTGTGTGTGTACAATAATGTGGTCGTGAAGTAGTCTGTGCACAATAACAAGGTGAAGTAGTGTGTTTTTGCCCAATTACAGGGTCGTGAAGTACGGTAGTGTGTTTGTGCACAATAACAGGGCCGTGAAGTAGCGTGTTTGTGCACAATAACAGGACCGTGAAGTAGTGTGTTCGTGCACAATAACAGGGCCGTGATGTAGTGTGTTTGTGCACAGTAACGGGGCCGTGCATAATGGAGTATCCGCGGACCACATTTGAAAGGGTGGGTGAACTCTATATCGAGTATAAAACTTGTTTTGATTCTGGTCGATCTTCAGTGCGAAGTACATGGTGTATTCACAACACAATCAGTGCGTTCATACAAATGTACTAGTTCATGGTCCCGTTATTCCGTCTTCATTTTATCAAGCGAATTTCTACGTTCCCATTTCGAACTTTCCTTGATATATCTGCCCCCTCTCCCCCTTTCAATGCTCAAAGTACTTATAAATAGAAACGAGATGTCACTGACCTCGAAAACATTTGAAATTCGAAATGGGTCGTACAAGAGCGTTATTGATTGGCTGACCATTTTAGGAGGAATGACGCCGCTAATTGAGGATGACATCACTCTACTCACAATCGACGTGTACGTTCTGATTGGTTCGTCTCTCGTTCGAAGGTGACATTTACCAACCTCCAGACAGGGCTATGTCCCATACTGCTAGTCGATCGACCCTGTTGTCAGTCAATTATACAAGGCGAGAGAACGCGCTGGCATTCTCCACACATTCGGTCTTCACCAAGCCATATAGCCTTTGATAGAGATTAAAAGTGCGACAATATCGAAACTGCTTTGTATATCAATAACTTGAATTAACCGTTGGTAATCAAGTGCAGCGCATTTGGGGGATTCGGCCGACAGAAGAAAACAAACAATCGGTGACTATCGCTAATTGAATAACTTTTCATCTCTTCACAACAACAACAACAGTATATCAAAGCTAAGGCTCGTGTGTTTGAAAACAAACAAGCAGTGTTTGTTTTTCGGAATCGATTAATTCCCACCCCACATTCACATGTGCAAAATTAAATATCTCAGTAATTAGTATGAAGATAAAGACTGTTTGACTGATGAGATCCAAGTAGTGTGAAAAGATGTTTTGGTACAGGGCTATGTGTAAATTGACTGGGGGCAGGGTCGATCGACCGGCAGGAGGGGATATAACCCTGTTTGGAGGTTGGAAATTTACACTTCGGATTCTGAAAACTGAAGGGGGTAAGATAAATCAAGGCAAGTTCGAAGTAGAAATTAGCTGGATAAAATGAAGATGCGTTATTCGCGAATCAGAAGACCCAATGCAATTATTCTGAGCATACGACTAAACCGTGTACTGTTATGCCAATCGAACAAGCTGAGTAGCTAGCAGCTCCTCCGCCAAGTAGCCTGTTTGAGAGCATACAGCATATACGCTTCCAATATCTCCTTAAATACAACTTGGAAAGTTGATATGTGTATGTGGAAAGAGACGTTCATCTGGAATTGTTGAGACAATTTGAGGAGGTTTGGGAAGCAGTAATGGGTAGTGTAACACTGGAATGTAAGTCTGTAGTTGTATATGGATTTGTGGATGGCGAGGTTTATAAATCGATGAGTGGAATAGATCAAGATATCGCGTTCACAACACAGATGAGTACAATATGGGTGAGTGAAATCCAAGATGGTCAATGGCAGCCATCTTGGATTACATACTACCTCGATGAAAATCAATACCAATCGCTGTCTAACTGATGTGAAGCACCGTCTCGAGTTTGAAGTTGATTGGTCAAATTGTTGTCGAGATATCACGTTCACAAGATCCGAGATGGATGGAATCCAATATCGTCAATGGCAGCCCTCTTGGATTACGTATCTCGGTGAAAATCAAAACCAATGGCCATCTAATTGATGTGAAGCACATTTTCAAGTTTGAAGCTGATTGGTCAAACTGTTGTCGAGATATCGCGTTCACAAGATGTGGGATGGACAGAATCCAATATGGTCAATGGCAGCCATCTTGGATTACGTACCTCAGTGAAAATCAATACCAATGGCCGTCTAACTGATGTGAAGAAACTTCCCAAGTTTGAAGTCGATTGGTTGAATTGTTCTCGAGATATCGCGTTCACAAGATCTGGGACGGATGGAATCCAATATGGTCAATGGCAGCCATCTTGGATTACATACCTCAGTGAAAATCAATACCAATGGCCGTCTGACTGATGTGAAGAACCTTCCCAAGCTTGAAGTTGATTGGTGGAATTGTTCTTGAGATATCGCGTTCACAAGATGTGGGACGAACAGAATCCAATATGGTCGATGGCGGCCATCTTGGATTACGTACTTCAGTGAAAATCAATACCAATGGCCGTCTAACTGATGTGAAGCACCTTCTCAAGCTTGAAGTCGATTGGTCGAATTGTTCTTGAGATATCGCGTTCACAAGATGTGGGACGGACAGAATACAATATGGTCGATGGCGGCCATCTTGGATTACGCACCTCAGTGAAAATCAATACCAATGGCCGTCTAACTGATCTGAAGCACCTTCTCAAGTTTGAAGTCGATTGGTCGAATTGTTCTCAAGATATCGCGTTCACAAGATGTGGGACGGACGGACGGACGGAAGGACGGACGGACGGAAGGACGGACGGAGGGACGGACGGAAGAACGGACAACTAGCATTTCCAAGTCCTCCCACCACTTCGTGGCGGAGGAAAATAAATTGTTTCATACGAAATATTTCGTTAGGCACACAAATCGCACCTCACGAGGGCCAACTCATGTACGGGAATCACCACGACATTTCATGGTTATAGTGAGCGGTACCCCCTCCCCCTCAGCCGCATACACATACATGTATGGGAATCAGCCCGACACTTCATGGTGGAGCTCAGTGAAAGCCCCCCCCAACACATACATTTTCGGGAATAACCTCGACAGTCCATGGTGGAGCTCAATGAAAGGTGCGCATTTCGCGCCAACACATTTATTTCGCACGGTACAGTACCGTCAGTAGACAAACGCGCATATTCCGCCTATGTACAGTCGCTCTACACGCTTTAGCAAGAATTTGATCGGCCCCAGAGGTATGCAGTTAGAGTACTCACTATAAGATTTCAGGCACGGACAAATTTAAACTGTACAATTGTCGATTTTGGAATTGGGAGGTGATTCGTGAAAAGTCGCTGATTCTCAAGTGAAAGTTTATTTTCCGGAAAGAAGAAGGTGATCATTTTTCTGGTAAGTTCATTCTGGTTATGGCTGATGTCCATGTTTTTACCAAAAAAAAACCAATACCTTTTATTTATTCTTTATTATTTTTTTTTTATTTTTGTGATTTTTTTTGATTTTTTTAAGAAAGAAATATGTTATTCATACTTCGTTCTATAACAGATCTTTATACATGTATGTTTTTATAGAGAATAATGTGTCACCTCAAAATCAGCGATATTGCACGAATCCACAACTTCTTGGCACTGACAGTACTTCATATCAATGGGAAAACGCAATATTTTCATGAGAATTCGAAACATCTCACTAGGGCCGAATCTTTACTTTAACGTACATGTACCACGTCCATTATGAGTAGGGGGGGGGGGAGGGCGGGCTCATTTACATCATAAGCGATTTATTGACCCGCCATATCTTGGTAGCAGCTATGTGTATTATTATATGGTGAACACCATGCATTCCGTTCAACATTGTGAGGTTCATGCAAATTAATATTACCAGTACCTAGAGTTGAAGATTCCTTCGCTGTTTGGAATTCCCCGTTCAACCTAGTTGTAAGTCAGTGAAGATTTTATTTAGTCTTGGGTGGATGGAGTCGTGCATGAGGTGGGGGACGGGGGGGGTGTAACTCACATCGGGCAGAGATTGAGATGAATCGACACTTACCACGTTGGTACCTGTAACACCAATGAATGTTAGACCTGATGTTTTCTCTGCAGCTAACAATCGTTTTATGTGCTCCAGTTCTTGAGTCGACTTCACATACAAGAGTTGTCCCCCCTCCTCTGATCGGCAATTCTGATGTGCATCTGTCCAGCTGATTGAATCATTTCGTCGTATGCGATAACATGTGCGACCGGTACATCTCTCAAAATATCCTACTATCTCCAGTACCAGGTACATAATAATGTCAAGGTGATAGTCCGAGGAAGCGTGTATATCAAGTCTTGCATCTCTATATCTCCTGTAGTCTGCTCCTGGTATGATGTATTCACGTGGATGACGTACATTGGTGAATGTTGTGACCGCTCCATTCTCCTGGGTTATCGTTAGACGGTCCAGACTCGATCTCCCCGAACCCTTCCTGATAGAGAATTGATGAATCATCAAACGCCACTGACACATGTAACTGAAGCACTGTGACTCAACACTCCAGTAACAGTTTCCATGGTGACGTTGATCAGATATCAGAACTAATAATGTGAAGGTTGACACATATAAAGGATCCCGATGATTACTCTCATTACAATACAGATGTTTGACTGGCTTACTGTACTCATTAATGTAATAGTGTATAAGGAGGGGGTGATCACAGTGTGGGCCAAGCTTCCAAGATGATGGAGTAATGATCCTCCATGAGCTGTAATCATGAACATATTCCTCCCCATTGTATATATACACATACGGTACAGAGTCAGTAAAATCTGAACTGCTGACACATAACACTGACCATGATCGATATATATACAGTCCGTACAACTGGACTGTCTGATTATCTGTAATCACTTGACCACTCAGAAAGAATGTAGCACACGCGTATTGACGGGTTATATGGTTTATTGGTATGGTAACATTGTCTTTGTAGTCTAGAATTCTCGGACCAGGAGTGAGACTATACAAACGCCGGCAGGGATATCTGTCAGTCGCGAGCACACTATGTACTGTGAATGAGATGACAGGGCCATCAGTGTAGACATCTGGTCCAAGATCTCCATACATATACACCACAACAAACATGGTGGAAGAATTGGCGTGGAAATTGTTGAGCATAAATTCAATATTCCCACTGAACATTTCGCAGAAAGGACCGTGCTGGTGTTCATTCGACAAGATTCCATCATAAATCATGATACCAAAGTTACGGCAGTTATCGGCGTTTGTCAAAACGGAGACCTTTGACACTTCTGAAATCTGTAACGTGTAGTCATCGTCTCTTCTCGTAAACTGTACATAAGTACAGCATTGCCCAATACGATTGTGATGCTCAAACAGTTCGAAAGACCTTTCAATGCGTCTCACGTGGAAGGGATGTGAAGAGTCGGTGAAAACATGGAATGACTTGTACTTCACCGGGGGACAAGCTTGACTGGGGCTCATACACAACACAGATAGGTAAAACCCAGAAGAGTAACCCCTCTGCCTGCCACTCAGTTTGTTATCAATTTTCAGTTTTCGGTTTGGGTCAGTTGTTGGGCTGTCGAATGCATATACTTCAGTATTCTGTGTTGGGAGTATGACGTACCGAATGATGAAACCAGGAATTGTTTGCATAGTCCATGTTATCGTGTCGATGGTCACACCCGAGGTAGGGATTTGGTACGGGATGTCAACACCAGGATTTGTTGTAAAAGACGACCTCTCGTGAAGTGTGATATTTTGTAACTGGGTAGTTTTCGCTTGTCGAGTCGAGTTGATCGGCCGAGAAATGACCCTGAAGTAACCATTTTCAACGGCAAAGTCACTGTGGAAAATGACTTTGATCCACTTAGCGCTCGTTTTGAAGACCAACGGATGTGCTCTGTTTCCACAGACTCTTCCCAACAAAATCTCACCGGTTGCCTCGGATTCAGAAGGAGCCACTTTCGGAGACCATAGGTCGGTGTCATTGTCTCTCAGCGTTAATTCCCATGATGTGATTTTACTTGAATCATTGACTGGTACCCGAACCTCGATGAAGTTGTGTGTACAGTCTTCCCCTATCATATCTACAAGAAGGTTAACCTCCAGGGAGAACTCGTATGAGATGTTTGTTTCTACGGTCCATAAACAGTCTATGTCCTCTGGATATCTGAATGGACTGGTTCGCTGGTTACCCAGTAATACTGAAGATATCTCCTCCGTCGGTCCGTCAACGCGGCGCATCAGGTTACAAGTTACAGTCGGATCTACCGTGGTGGCTGTATAGTGCAGTCGAAAACCTGGTGCGGATACCGAGTCGTCGGTGTGGAAAACCATCAACAGGTCATACATGTACAGGGACATTTGTGCATTAGTAGTCATATTACCGCAAAACTTCCTAATCGCAAGGCTGTCATCTTTCTCTACTACGCTGTTGTAAATTGCGACGTAGTCGCCCTTACAATAGTCCCCAGTGTCCTCCAGCACGAACGTCTCAAAGTTAAGATGAACGAAGGTCAGCTCACGAAAGGGAATCAGTCGGGTTTCGTGTAAATTGTCTGGATAGTTCAGCGGATAGTTTCTGGACTCGAAAACTCCCTTCTCTGTGATTTTCTCGTGTTTGCTCAGACTGAAATCGACCCCCAGGGAGAGTATTGCGAATATGAACCACCCAGCCAGTCTTCAAAACAGAGAGAAAGAAACACTTAATGGGTTGTTAGAACGATATACATATGCAATAGAGCAATAAGTCAATTAACAGTGAGATATAGCTAGTCTGTCAGTGTACAATACTCTCTCAGCATTCCTCATTATTAACTAAGGCACTCGCAAACTAATAGTATGTAGTATACACCCGGTATCTGTACCCGATTTTACTATATACCAGTAGTGTTTTATTATTTTATTTCTCAAGAATTTGTGATCAATGAACCATTAGATTGTGGGTACCTTAGATTATGAAGGAGCGATAATACTGAAAGTTTTCAGTAATTATACACCGCCTCGATTATTTGAAATAATGATAAAAACAACAAAGGTTTGGTTTGTAAAGGAGTAAAGAACCAAATGAAACAAAAATAGAACCAATAATGTGTGATTTGAAACAAATGTAGAACCAACCAATTGTGGTTTAAAACAAAGATAGAAACAATCAAATGTGGTTTGAAACATTATAAACCAACCAAATGTGGTTCGCCAAAGAATAGATACAACAAAATGTGGCTTGAAACAAAAATAGAAAACAACCAAATGTGATTAGGGACAAAGACAGGAACAAAAAGCTGTAGTTTGAAAGAAAGATACAAATAACAAAATGTGATTAGAAACAAGAATGAAACAAACAAATGTGGTTTGTAAAAGGAAAGAAACAACCGACTGAACCAATTAGATGTGATTTGAAAGAAATATAGAACCAACCAATTCTGGTTTAAAACCAATCAACTGTGGTTTGAAACAAAGACAAACACAGCCAAATGTGGTTTGAAACAAAAACAAATGTAGTTTTACACAAAGACAAAAACAACCAAATGTGGTGTAAACAAAGTTAAAAACAACCAAAGGTGGTTTGAAACAAAGTCAGCAACAAACAAATGTGGTTTGAAGCAAAGACAGAAACAAAAAATGTGGCTTGAAACAAAGATGGAAACAACCAAATGTGATTTGAAATAATGAGTAACACGACAAAATGTGGTTTGTAACAAAGATTGAATCAAACGAGTTTGGTTCGGAACAAAGATATAATTTGAAACTAAGATGGAAACAACCAAATGTGATTTGTAACAATGATAAACACGAAAAAAATGTGGTTTGAAACAAAGATAGATACAAACAAATTTGATTTGAAACAAAGATAGCAACAAATAATGTGACTTAAAGCAGATATAGAACCAACCAAATGTTGTTTGGAACAAATATAGAATCAAGCGAATGTGGTTCGAAACAAAGATAGACAACCAAATGTGCTTTGAAATGGAGGTAGAAACAACCAAATATACTAAGATAGAACTAACTAAACAATGTGATTTGAAAGAAGATAGAAACAACCAAATGTGGTTAGATACAATAATAAAAACAAACAAATGGGATTTAAAACAAAGATAGAAACAACCAAATGTGCTTAGAAATAAAAATAGAAACAACCAAATCTTGTTAAAAACAATGACAAAACCAGCCAACATATGGTTTACAAAGGAATAGAAATAACCAAATGTGGCTTGAAACAAAAATAGGAACAACCAAATATGGTTAAAAAAAATATAGGAAAAGTGGTTTGAAAGAAAGACAGGAACAACCAAATGTGGCTAGAAACACAAACAAATGTTATTTAAAACAGAGATAGAAAAAAACAGTGTTGTTAGAAAAAAATAACAACAACCAAATGTGGTCCGAAGTAAAGATAGAGAACTGAAGACTAGCGGCATCGCAGCGAAGATTATCGGCAGCACAGCGAAGATTATCGATACCCAATTCTCACGAGTAAGACTATCGACATCACAGAGAAAACGATAAGGATATCGGCGTCACTGAAGACTATCGACATCACCTGGAAGATTGTCGATATCAAACATCACAAGTAAGGTTATCAACATCACAGGGAAGACTATCAGCATTACAGGGAAGATTGTCGATAGGCAAACATCAGAAGTATGTTTGTCGACATCACAGGTCAGACTACCGACATCACAGGGAAGGGTATCGGCATAACAGCGATGACTATCGACATCACAGAGAAAACTATCGGCATCACAGGGAAGACTATCGACAACACAGAGAAGACTATCGACAACACAGGGGAGACTTTCGGCGTCAAAAGGAAGACTATTGGCATCAAAGGAAGACTATCGACATCACAGGGAAGACTATCGGCATCACAGGGGAAAACTATCAGCATCACAGGCAAGATTATCGGTACCCAAATATCACGGGTAAGACAATCAACATCACAGAGAAGACTATCGATATTGCAGGGGAGACTATCAGCATGACAGGGGAGACTATCGACATCACAGGTAAGAATATCGATAACCAGCCATCACAGGGAAGACTATCAGCATGACAGGGAAGAGTATCGACATCACAGGTAAGAATATCGATAACCAGCCATCACAGGGAAGACTATCAGCATGACCGGGAAGATTATCGACATCACAGGCAAGAATATCGATAACCAGCCATCACAGGGAAGACTATCAGCATGACCGGGAAGATTATCGACATCACAGGCAAGAATATCGATAACCAGCCATCACAGGGAAGACTATCAGCATGACAGGGAAGACTATCGACATCACAGGTAAGAATATCGATAACCAGCCATCACAGGGAAGACTATCAGCATGACAGGGAAGACTATCGACATCACAGGTAAGAATATCGATAACCAGCCATCACAGGGAAGACTATCAGCATGACAGGGAAGACTATCGACATCACAGGTAAGAATATCGATAACCAGCCATCACAGGGAAGAATATCAGCATGACAGGGAAGACTATCGACATCACAGGGAAGACTATCGGCATCACAGGGAAGGCTATCAACATCACAGAGAAGATTATCGATATCGCCGGGAAGACTATCGATACATGAACATAAATGGGAAGACTATCTCCATCACAGGTAAAACTATCAACATCAAAGAGAGAGGGAGGGATAGAGAAAATGAAGGTTTAACCTCGCGTTCAGCAATATTTCTGCTACATGGCAACGATTAAACAAAATTCTAAGTATTTAAGTTAATAACTTAGTAATCTAATGCATTAAAACATGTACATTCATTAAAATAATATTTATAATAAAATTTATCCCAAAATACTATCTTTGTTTACACGACTAAAAAGATCTTTCAAAGTAGATGCTCGATAAGAAAGTATCGCTTACAATCTTAAAATCTATGCAGTCGATTTCACAGGGAAGATTATCGATACAAAAGCTCCAGAAAGAAGACTATCGATATCAGATGAAAGAATATCGATTTCACAGGGAAGACTATCGACATCACTTGCAAGACTATGGACATTGCAGGGACCAATATCGGTATCACACGGAAGACTATCGACATCACTTGGAAGGCTATCTACATCACAGGGAAGACTATCGATATCACAGGGAAGACAATCGATATCGCAGGGGAGACTATCGACATCACTTGGAAGGCTACCGATAGCACAGGGAAGAGTATCAACATCACATGGAAGACTCTCGATACACAAACCCCAGAGAGAAGACTATCGACATCGGTAAGATTATCGTCATCACTTGGAAGACTATCGACATCTAATGAAAGACTATCGATATCACAGGGAAGACTATCGACATGACATGGAAGACTCGACATCACTTGGAAGACTATCCATGTCACAGGTAAGAATATCGGCATCACTTGAAAGACCATCAGCAAAACATGGAAGACAATCGGTATCACAGGGAAGACTATCGACATCACACGGAAGACTATCGACATTACAGGGAAGCGTATCGAAATCACAGGGAAGACTATCGACATCACTTGAAAGACTATCGACATTACAGGGAAGATTATCGACATCAGAGGGAAGATAATCGACATTTACAGGGAAGAATATCGATATCCCAAGGGAGACTGTCGGTATCACAGGGTAGACTATCGACATCACTTGCATATCACTGGGAAGATTATCGACATCACTTGGAAGACTATCGACATAACAGGGAAGAATATCGATAGCACAGGATAGACTATCGACATCACTTGGAAGACTATCGACATTACAGGGAAGATTATCAACATCAGAGCTAAGATGATCGACATTACAGGGAAGAATATCGATATCACAGGGTAGACTATCGACATCACTTTGAAGACTATCGGCATTACAGGGAAGAATATCGATATCACAGGGAAGAATATCGATATCACAGGGTAGACTATCGACATCAGAGGGAAGATGATCGACATTACATGGAAGAATATCGATATCCCAAGGTAGACTATCGATATCACAGGGAAGACTATCGACATCACTTGGAAGACTATCGACATTACAGGGAAGAATATCCATATCACAGGGAAGATTATCGACATCACTTGGAAGACTATCGACATTACAGGGAAGAATATCGATATCACAGGGTAGACTATCGACATATCAGAGAGAACACCATCGATACCCAAACACCAGAGGAGAGGAGTTACCAAAAATTAGTCACTATATTTATTGAAGAGTTACTTACAAATTTATCAAAAAAGATTTCGCATGGAAATGAATCGACAACTTGAATGAAAGATTCGCGATAAACTGACAAAAATCAATATCAAAAAGTTAATATTAATAACCCTCGAGTTATTCAATAGTTAGACACGTGTTTACTAAATTGTAGAATATAACTATACTACTAGGATGGAAACTAAGCTACATACAAACTGTCAGTCTTTCAATTCCTCCATCCCCACGCACCTGATTAAGCTCCGTCTACTGACAGGTTATGGCCTGCCATTGGCTGCCCAGTTTTCTCAAGCGACCTGCACTTGATGATCCCCCCCCCCCACAGGCCCGTAAAACAAGAGTTTTGGGGGTTGTGGGCGGTGGTATTAGGGTGAAGTGTCGAAATATGGGGTCTCTATATATAACCCTATGCTTTATATAAATCCACATCAAGGTGTGAAACGGACTTTCGGTGAATCGAGAAATAAACAAAATACATCAGCATATTCTACAAGTATCACTTTATATATTTCCGTCGTCAAATTAGTAAATTTGTGCAATGTTATACAAAATCCAACCTAACTGTCCATCCATCTAGGAACAGTCAGATTATGGTGGATTTCTTTCTCAATTCTGTTTGGTCAGTAGCGACACGCCTCCAGCAAGAGAGGTCACGCATTGATCAGCTGTCGCGTCTCACCAATCAGAATTGAGAACGAAGCCCGCCATAATCTGACTGTTCCTAGATGGATGAACAGTTAGGTTGGATTTTGAATCGCCCGGCAAAGGTAACAAATTGCACAAATTTACTAATTCGACGACGGGAATATATAAAGTGATACTTGTAGAATATGCTGATGTATTTTGCTTGGCGGTAAACTGTTTATTTCTCAATTCACCCAAAGTCCGTTTCACACCTTGATGTGGATTTATATAAAGCATGGGGTTATATATAGAGACCCCATATTTCGAAACTTCACCCTAATACCACCGCCCACACCCCCCAAAACTCTTGTTGTATGAGCCTGTCATCCTCCCTGAGATACACTGCATGTACATGCATATATGTGCTGAGTGACAGAACGAGTAGGCGGAGCTTACTTAGATGCGTGGTGATGTATAGAAAGTTCAACTTAAATAATTAGTTTTCAGAGAAATTATTTAGAATACAAAAATAAACCTGATAGTAACATCTGAAGACCACGAGAATAACTGTTGGTGTCATGCAGATGTATGAAAAAATCTTTGTGCGTAATGTTAAGAGTCTTTTTTGTCACTCCAAAACCTGCAAAATTATATTTTTATTGCGGTTTACATACTACTACAACATCAACCCCAAAACACTGGGATGGGCAACTGTGCGAAAATGCAGATATGATTGCTCAAAAAGAATGCGTGATGGTTACCCGAGAATAATTCCCTCGGACGTAACGGTAGTGAACATGATTTTTGTTTGAAAGTGAAACGGGTGAAAATTATTGTTATGTGCTGTAAAAATGCTGAAGTTTCATATCATGCGAAATGGTGATTGTCAATTGCTCTAAACTGGATTTATTCAAGTTTGAAAACGGTAGAATGTGCTCTTTCGACATTTTAGGGACATTTTCTGAAGGGATTTCCCTTCATATATAAAATATGACACCTCAAACCAAAACAATTTGTGTTTATTTATTATCACAATGGTTAGTATTACAATCGGTTGAAATATAATTCTGGTTTGAGGTGTCATATTTCATCAAAATTAAAAATTGTGCAAATGCTTCGCTTGTATTCTACCAGAAACGTTATATGAGCAAGTAAAAAATGCTTTTCAAGAAAACGTCGTCGTAGTCCAGTTGTTAGGCTGCTCGCTTTCAAAAACTGTGTGGTGACCAGTTTGTTGAGCTACGAGTTCGACTCACATTTGGATCAGAAAAATATTCTTATTCTTTCTTACAAATATTTAACATTTGGATTTATTTATGTTATGTGAAACAATCTTCAGTGATATTCAGTTAATAAAATATAGATATAACTGTGTATACACATTTCTGCATTCACTGCTACAACTGGACCCTTATTGCAGCACACTCATAACATGTCCAAGTCACCGTGACTGAATGGGTTTATTTTCATGGGTCAGCAATACTTCCCATGTATAAAAAACGAGGGAATCTTCATGTGTATTTTTCTGAACTGTTCTCCTTATATTTAAGAATCATTATAGTTCTCACTATGAACAGTAATGTACTATTCAACAAGTCGAAGTGTGAGTGTTGTCACAAGAATACGCGTTCAGGCCAGACCAGACAAATATCTGGTTCACACTTGGAGTGGGTAAAACGCAGAAGTGACTTTGAAGTCAACACTGAGGGAGTATTATGCCCTCAATATAGGGCTATATACTATGTAGATTTGAAATCTACGAATGATGATACCATCGAAGCGCCTATAGCCGTAGCCGATGACCAGCCCGAGGCGGGGTCAAGTTCCCGTTGTGTCATACTACCAGATATTCTACGGCAAGTTCGATTTGCAACATTACAATGACGCAGCTCGTTAAAAGAAATTACTTTTGAAACAGCAATAATTTCACATAATCGCAAATTATTTAACTAAAAGACGGTTGCGAGTTAATATATGATACATTGAGTGATAACTAATCCTTTTGTATTGTTTGAAAATGGGGTGAAAATGGAATTTTGACCGAAGTTACTGACCGAAACAAATAATTCTGTACGACTGCATGGCCTACAAAAACGTTATTGTCGAGGAAACCTGTTCAATAGAACGCACCAAAATAACACAGAGTCGACTGTGCAATTGACGTCATAAAGGGCAGCTGACCCGGACTGGATAATAGATATAGGCCTGCACACGCCAGTGTCCGAGGGAGTTATTCTCGGGTAACCATCACACATTCTTTGTCTCGTGACTTATTTTGGTATTTTAAAGCATTTTATATGTGAAATTTTCTCTTGTAACAATAATATGACACTTCGAATCAAAGCTTTAGTGCAACACAATTTATCAGGAACTTTGATTATCTGTAAGAACCAAGAATGGTTTTGATTTGGGGTGTCCTAGTTTTGCTGCAAGAGAAAACACTCCCTTTAAATGCTTCAAAAATACCAAAATAGTTCACGGAACAAATTTTGATCAATTATATCTCCATTTTTATACAACCGATTATCGCAATTTGTCCGAGGCTGCTATTTCAGTATGTAAACTTCAATTGAAAGATATGATTCTGTAGGTTTTGGATTGCAGAACAAATCAGATTCATTACTATCACATACAAAGGAGTTTTCCTATGTTAACGTCACATATCCTTTCTGAAATTGTCGTTCAGTCGGATTAATATGTTTCTGGTGTTTTAATTTTTTCCTCGTTAGTGTGAAACGCGAAATCCAAGATTATTTTTAATTGTTCGAATCCATACATTTACAAAAAAATTAGAACATATCTGGTCCCATTCTATGCAATCAAAATAGTAAACAAGAAACTATAAGGAGGTGTAAACATTTTCTGTGAGAGTAGTATCGAGACATTTTAAAATTCGCATGTCGCATTGAAATCAAAGTATGTGTGACGTTTATAGATGAAACACTACTTTGTGTGTGACGGTAATAAAGTATGTATGACGTTTATAGAAGAAATACTATTTTGTGTGTGACGGTAATAAAGCTGATTTTTCTTCGAGTTCATAAACTGAAAAAGGTACCATTTTATGGTCAATATATGTAACCTGGTCTATATTTGCGTATGCAATATAAATATGACACCTCCAGTCAATACCGAAGTTGGTTCTCTATATATTGTGTTAAAATATAATTTTGGTTTGAGGTGTACAATTCTCGTTTCAATCTTGCAATCAAAAAGCGAAGGTGAATGTGAGAACAATCCACCTCGCTGTTTCTGTCACGTGGCCATAAAATAATCAGCTCAATTCCGCACAAAAAAAAATCTATTTAACAATACAGAAAAAATACTCAAGTTACATTTATTAAATTCTCCCGGTCAAAAGTGACGTATAAAAACGAGACGTTTGAATTCGTATTTTATATATATGTATATTTTTTTTATATATTTTTTTTAGAGAAATATTTTTTATACATTTCCAATCAAAATTTGATAAATCTGAAATATGACCTCCAAACCACGGGAGAATAATATATTGATGAAAACGGCCCAACAGATAGGGTGATGTGGAAATCATCGAATATAGTTTCGGCTGGATCAGAGACCCATTATTACTCCCCAATAATGCCCATGGTTGGATGTGTCATATTTTAGATTATCCAAACTAAAGTGAATACGAAAATTTAAAAAAACAATCGAAATATTCGCCAACCGCTCATGTCAGCTTTGACTATGAGAATTTAGAGTACGGTATATAACTTGGGTATTTTCTTTGTATACGCCGGTGCAATGCGGAATTGGGGAAATTTATGATTTGTTTCAAAATTGTAACTGCTGGAGATATATACTCGAGTAAATCCCAGACCAGTTTACAACACTTGTGATAAGATATATTGGGAACTTCACATGGAATAATCAGCTTGCATAATCCACACTGTATCGCACAATATCACATTAAAAAAAAACTCACAGTAAAAGGTTAACACGAAAATAAATAAATAGTGGTTTAATCATTCGATAGTTTGACTATTTCTGCCTTCCACCGTGCACTCCTTTCCTTCCCCTACTCTCTAAAATAATTAGATTGAAAATTCCATCTATCAAATTCGAATTAGTGATCAATCTATTCCATTGAATATTCAATCTATTAGATGAAAATTTCATTCTAGTATAGATTGAATTTTCTGTCTACAACAGGTTCATTTTATCCTTTTCAATCTATTAGATTGAATATTTTCAGTCGAATAATAGATTGGTCACTAATTTCAATCTCATAGATTGAATTTCAATCTAATTATTTTAGAGAGTATTTACCTCGACCTTGTGCGAAATTAAATGTCTGAATTATGCGAACCACATAGCCAAGATGATGAACCCAACATTAAGGGTACTTACCTTCGCCTAGATACGTTCCAAAGAGCTCCGTGGTCCTGTTCTCTCTCCATACCTGACATCTCTTGTTCAACGGTGTATGTGGATACCAGCCGCAAACGTTAACGATGAGGATTTTCTCGCAACCGGGAAGATGCAGCGGTGGAGTTCTGAGTTCGGTACAAATGTATTTTCTTTGTCGGGCCAACAAACTACAGGCACAACTCAGGGACTGTAACACACAGGGATCAGCAATAACAAATATCTTGAAACAATTGATACAGTTTGTTCATGAAATTGGCGTCAATCGGTCGAAATGGACATCAAGTCTCAAGTCCACAGAGTCAAGATGCAGCAAATATCGGTGTTCTATTCACTGCCGTCAATAAAATCCAGTTTTCACAGAAAACAGTCGATTTCGTCCCTCTTTTCACAGCGTACTTCTGTTCGAAGAAAGCAGTGGTTGTATTGGAGACCTTGACTTCTGCAGCGATATAATAGTGCTATGGTAGACCTACCAAGAACAAGGTTGGAATTCCTGCAGCAATACGCAAACGGGATGATGAGGGTTGACATACCGCTGTAGATATCTAACGAGCGGAGAAAAATCAATCCATTTTATGTCTGAAATAGCAGCTCCCAGAGGAGCACCACTCCAGCCAATCCTACACAGTTTAACGTACGACGCTGCATTGATAATGTCGGAAAGTTCCTAATATATTCGACATTTCATTTCACCAAGTACAATGCGCATGCGAAGTGCTATGTACTCATATTGGAATCTCTACAATTTGTGAGCTACACGCGTCAGGTTCGACATCCAGTAAATAGCTTCAACCATATAAGGAATTCTCTCCTCGATAATTGAAATATCAATCGACAATAGGAACATCTCAATCTAAGCAGTATCAATATCTTAATCAATCGACAATAGGAAAACCTCAATCTAAGCAGTTATCAATATCTGAATCAATCGAGAATAGGAAAACCTCAATCTGGGCAGGTATCAATATCTTAATCAATCGACAATAGGAAAACCTCAATCTAAGCAGTTATCAATATCTTTATCAGTCGACAATAGGAAAATCTCAATCTGGGCAGGTATCAATATCTTAATCAATCGACAATAGGAATACCTCAATCTAAGAAGGTATCAATATCTTACTCAATCGGAAATAAGAAAACCTCAATCTGGGCAGGTATCAATATCTTAATCAATCGATAATAGGAAAACCTCAATCTGGGCAGGCATCAATATCTTAATCAATCGACAATAGGAAAACCTCAATCTGGGCAGGTATCAATATCTTAATCAATCGAAAATAGGAAAACCTCAATCTGGGCAGGTATCAATATCTTAATCAATCGGACAATAGGAAAACCTTAATCTGGGCAGGTATCAATATCTCAAGCAATCGACAAGAGGAAAACCTCAATCTGGACAGGTGTCAATACCTTAATCAATCGACAATAGGAAAACGTCAATCTGGACAGGTATGAATATCTTAATCAATCGACAATAGGAAAACCTCAATCTAAGCAGGTATCCATATCTTAATCAATCGACAATAGGAAAACCTCAATCTGGGTAGGTGTCAATATCTTAATCAATCGACAATAGGAAAACCTCATTCTGGGCAGGTATCAATATCTTAATCAATCGACAATAGGAAAACCTCAATCTGGGCAGGTGTCAATATATTAATCAATCGACAATAGGAAAACCTCAATCTGTGCAGGTATCAATATCTTAATCGACAATAGGAAAACCTCAATCTGGGCAGTTGTCAATATCTTAATCAATCGACAATAGGAAAACCTCAATCTGGGTAGGTGTCAATATCTTAATCAATCGACAATAGGAAAACCTCATTCTGGGCAGGTATCAATATTTTAATCAATCGACAATAGGAAAACCTCAATCTGGGCAGGTGTCAATATATTAATCAATCGACAATAGGAAAACCTCAATCTGTGCAGGTATCAATATCTTAATCGACAATAGGAAAACCTGAATATGGGCAGTTGTCAATATCTTAATCAATCGACAATAGGAAAACCTGAATCTGGGCAGGTATCAATATCTTAATCGATAATAGGAAAACCTCAATCTGGGCAGGTATCAATATCTCAATCAATCGACAATAGGGAAACCTCAATCTGGGCAGTTGTCAATATCTTAATCGACAATAGGAAAACCTCGATCTGGGCAGGTATCAATATCTTAATCAATCGATAATAGGAAAACCTCAATCTGCGCAGGTATCAATATCTCAATCAATCGGCAATAGGGAAACCTCAATCTGAGCAGGTGTCAATGTCTTAATCAATCGACAATAGGAAAACCTCAATCTGAAACTTGCCACTCCGTGCCCTGATGCCACAGTAATGTCATTTAAAAAAAAACATTTCGACCGATTTTTTCCAGTCCGAATTTTCGAATGTTATATGAATGCAATTTTCTTCTCAAATGAGCCTAATATATCTAAACTTCATGTACTAAATACGTGTAATCATCAGGAGTGAAATATAAAAAAAAGCTTTCTCAGCGGAAAAGGAAAACCTTTGCACAAAATTGACGAGAACATCACATCTCTTGCTCGCCCCTCCCCCGGCTCCACAAGACCACCATATGGAATTTACCCATCATTCCCGAGATAAGCAGGCACCGAATGACCACAATAAGATAAGCTACAAGGCACAGATTATATTGTAGGCCTACCTGTCACTCTTGTCGTCAAGCCGGCGACAAAGATAAAAGTGTGTTGGGTCTTTCGAACTATCGGTGGTTTCCTTCAAAATCCAGGGAAGTTGTTAGACGATACCGTGTATCCATTACAGCTTCATATATCCGCTCTACCATTTCTGAGTGGATATTTACGATGCGAATCGATTTACACTCTAAAAAACTTCCCATAAATTACCTTAAATAGTAGGCCTGAAGAACCGAAGTAGTAGATAAAGGACATCTGGGTGCATACTGACCTACTTTTGTGGTCTCATGTGGTGCTCACGTGGTGCTTCCGTGACGATCACGTGATCATAGAGGCCACTATAGTTCCGTCACTTGACCGGACAATCCAGGAAATTCTCGGACATTGCCGAACATTTCAGGAGAATCTACCCCCGCGTATTTGAAGTCTCGGGACTATTTTTTGCCCGCAGAAGCTTCTCGCCGCGACCGCATCACGGCCGAACCGCACCACCCCGAAGGAATACATGCCCCGGGGTCACTACCGGTCAAGTGACGGAACTATAGGAGCCTTGACCTTTATGATCACGTGATCGTCACGTGGTGTCACGTGAGCACCACGTGACACCACAAAAGTAGGTCAATATGCGCCCAGATGTCCTGCATCTACTACTAGCCGAGCCACTCATGCGGATCTACAAATTGATGTCTGAAATTACCACCACGATATATGATTTTGGTACAGTTAAGTAGTAGTAAAGGATGATATTCGGTCGTATTCAGTGGTGATAACTCTTTTGGCCCAATTCAATCTTCCCTGATTCGAACATTTTCGCCCCTAAATACTACCGAATTTCCCCTTCAGTTAGTTCAATGTTAATTGATATCGCACCAGTCATTTTCGGTGACGTCACGTCCGGATCAAAGGTTAAGCCCCTTGATAAATAGGCCTCCAGATCCCAGTTCATTTAATCTCAAATAACCCAATTCATGTCTGCTATCCGGTGTGCAGTGTTACCTATACGTTCAGATGTAATAAGAGAGATAGAGAATTAAGGTTTAACGTCGCGTTCCAGATGTAATAATATATATTAATACGCAGCTGCATGTTAATTATTATGTTCGCAATTGTTTCTAATCCTATTCACTGTACATATGTTGTCTGTCATCTTGCTATTGTACATGTATGTGTAATATGTCTGTCGGGAGAGGCGTTCAAATAGGCTTTGCCTGTTCGCCGACTCCTGTTTTTAAATCAATTGACAGTTCCGGGAATGCACGTTTGGGTTAGGAGTATTGGGGTGGTAATTTTTTTCTTATGAATTTTACTATGTGGTGAGGTTACTTGAGGTTTCACGCTGTAGAATACGATGGAAAGGGTCTCGTGGTCATTGGGTGAATTTCGCTGAAAAGTCATCGTGCGCATGCGCAGTGGATAGGCAGATCTGGGATTGACGTTTTGTGATCGAAGTGGAGTATCCGTGGTCCGAATTGGTCGGGTTGAGGTGTCAATGTGTAGTACTCGTGGGGCAGTTTCAAACTGGGTGAGTGTGGAGTGAAAGTCAGGCTATGGCGCGTAACCGCAACCGCGGAGTAGTATAGGAAGGGCATTGGAATGGACATTTTGAGGTAGACATAGACCAATATTGTTCCGAATGGGTCGTATGAGATATCAATGTGTAGCACACATCGGGGAGCGTTCGAGAGATCTGGTGTGTAGCAAAAATACCGTCAATCTGTGCAAGAGCAGACAGGGAATTGTGGAAAAGTGGCATTGGAATGGACGTTTTGGGGTTGAGATGGACCAGTGTTAGGCCGATTGGGTAGTATGGAGTGTCCTGTTCAAGTATTCGTGGGGGAGCGTCCGACTGAATATGGTGGAAATAAAGTCCTTGCGTATTCGCAGTGGAAAAGGCGTAATGGTGTGGACGTTTTGGTGTCGAGATGTACAAATATTGCTCTGAATGAGTCGTGCGAGGTGTACTTTTTGTTTGATCGTCGCTATATGGCTGAAATATTGCTGAACGCGGTGTTAAACCTTGATTCTCTACCTCTGCTAGTGAAGTATTCGCGAAGTGAAATCAAACTGGAAGAGACGCGTACCTGCGCACTCAGGGAGTAGTAGAGAAAGCAGAGTTTCGGAAGTGCAAATTAGCGTGTTTTGGGAGATGGGGCCATGTTCACTCTGGCTACCTGGTAGCCACCTCAATGTATGTGTGTAGGTGTGTTAGGAGGAGGAGGAGGAGGAATGGTGTTGAGAGAGTAGTCATATCAAGTCGTTTGTAAACCATTGCAAGAAGATGTCCATAAACATACCCACTCTCCTGGTATGTTCTGACCCGACATTGTCTGAATGATTCTCTACCTCTGCTAGTGAAGTATTCGCGAAGTGGAATCAAACTGGAAGAGACACGTACATGCGCACTCAGGGAGTAGTAGAGAAAGCAGAGTTTCGGAAGTGCAAATTAGCGTGTTTTGGGAGATGGGGCCATGTTCACTCTGGCTACCTGGTAGCCACCTCAGCGTATGTGTGCAGGTGTGTGAGGAGGAGGAGGAATGGAGTTCCGTATCAGTACACTGCAAAAAGAGGTTACATGTTTAATGTTTCATTTTGAGATGGGTAACATGTGAGATGCTTCATATTGCTACATGTTTCACCCTGTTTTTCATGAAAACATGTCTCAAAGACGTAAGATTACAGCTATTTGAGGGTTGTGACATGTTTCACTCGCGTTGCCGTTTCGCTATAATGACCCGAATAGCTGTTTGAAACATCAAAGCCGAAACACGTACAACCAAGTCGCAAAGGCGACATGTCTCAAGGAACACAGTATAAAAGCCAGATAATGCTGTCTGGTGCATGAAAGCACTAGTTTCCAAAAAATTATTTCTGGTCTTTAGCGATCGTGAATATATCTGTCGGTATTGAGAATAAACAGACCGACCAATTTAATTGAATTATTTGCATCGTAATATAACTATTCCAGGCCTAGGGTATTTGAGCCCTGCCAAGGCCTGGGAAGAGACTCCCCACTAAATATTTTTTTACTTCTCGAGTCTAAAAGCCCCCAAAGTATATCTTGGGGTGCGCTCTGCTAGAAAGTGCAAACAAAAATCCAATCCTTGAACACTTCACAGTTACGTCATATTCTAAATATGAATTTTTAGTCGATTTTTCGGCCAGATTTTCCATTTTGTTTATTTGTGCTACGTTCTCCGAAGTAAACTACAGGGTATATTAGGGAAGAATTATCTGATGTGAAATAAAATAGTCCATGCACTATGCAAGAGTGGTATGCAAATAGGGACAAACTGACTAAAATATATTACGCTGTAAAATCAAGCAGTGTCAGCTCCTAATAATTTGTTGTTTCGGAGATACACTGTTAACAATTGCCCGTACATTTTACGGTAATCTACTGGCAGCTGGAGTTGCCAACAATCTACCGTAAGATTAACGGTTGACCGTAAAAGTTGTTGTACGATCACCGTAAAAACTACGGTAGAATACCGTAAATTATTGGTTACAGTATTTTGTGATATCATATTGTTTACTGTATAGATCTTTATTTCAGTAAGGAAAGTGATATATTTTCTCTAATATAAGTTCCTGGTAAGCATCATTTCATGTCACGGGGATGTAGCATGGTCTGCAACATCACAGTATCATTCAGCATTACATACATGTATAACTTTATCTCCCTTGCCGTTGTTGTACGCAACTGACTTAGTGGCTGGGGCACACAAACTGAATTTACTGTTTCACGGCGATCACGTCTTCCCTCCTGAGTATCCTCTCAACATTTTGCAGTTATTATGCGCTACAGGGGCCAAAGTGTTTGTCTACACTATGATGGCTTTGATAAAAACTATATCTTGTCTGCCGGTGTTGAGATGGTACACAACGAAGGTAGATATAGCCCGAACAAGTCTGTCCAACGTTAGCGACGTGGCTGGACTCAAACAAAGGCAGTTAATTTAGAGCGGAGAGAAAGTCATCACGTGATGCAAGGTTAATAGGTCATGCGTCCACCTCCCATATGTGACCTTATTCCTACGGTACGGTATTCTACCGTATTTTGACTGTACATAACGGCATTCTACCGTATTTCTGAATATGCGGTAGATTACCGTTAAATGTACGGTAATATACCGTATTTCTGAAGATAGGGTAGATTACCGTCAATTTTACGGTAATATACCGTATATTTTACGGTACTTGGTTACAGTGTATAACGTAGAAAGTGTGGTGGGGGTGAGGGCATGATTCTCCTTCATGTTCGGGAGGGTTAAGAGTAATCTCGTTAAACATTCATATCAACAAAATACACAGCAGCGTTGCTATAAAAAAGAGCGACATTGATGGGGCATCAACGGGATTTCGCGTTGGGAGAAACAACAACTGTGTTCTCTATGTGACCAAAGCTATACATCCAGTATTTTAAATGTGTGTAGCGCGTCAGAAAAGTTTCTGGACGTATTCAGTAGGATTATGATTACAACATTGCGCGGGATTCGGCCATTGTGTGACACAAATGACACCAAACCAGGCATCTTCACATTTCAAGTTAAATACTACACTAATGTTCCGTCATTTACCTTCACCTAATGAATACATTCTCGTCTCGCGAGACTCCCTACTGCGAGAAAGAGTCTCACGTGTAAATGGGAGCCATCCCCCCAAAATTTGGGGGGTGAGTAGGCGGCGTATGATTTTTACCGTCTGTATCCGGCTTGTAATTGACCTGCTGACTCCGCCGAGTTAGAAGCGAATTGCTAAACATAACGTGGGCTATATAATTGTAAAATGACTCTTTCCGTTTCGGAGCATATCAATCGCGAACAAATTATTGTCGGTATGTATACTTGGCCGTGAAAGCGAGTTATCTAATACAGGAAGTAGTTCGCACAGTTCCGATCCATTCTCAAAGAGAGCCGTGTCTACCGCAAGACGGTACATCTTCGGAAAATTTATTACCTATGCCAGGTTCTTAGCGTGACATGTACTTGATCAGGGCAAGGCAGTTGCAGCGTTTCTGTTCTTCATTCACTACATAGTACTGTTCACACGCCCTATGATATGTACTTTTGTTGCTATCATTATGCAAGTTTTGTTGTTAAAAACATAAAACTGAACGTTGAACTTTATTTATGGCCTACTCGTTTGAAGAAGCAGACATAAATTTAGTTGACCTAGATTCTGCATCGAAGATCAACCTGAAACGCGGAAAACAACGAATTACGTCAATTATACCGTATTTTCGCCTGCATGTTGTCTGATCGTACTATTCTTGTTTATCTGATGATGCTAAACAATAATGATCTTGTGATCTTTGGGTTAGGTCATAAATGTTCTGAAGATGTACCATTTTGCGTGTCTACCCGCGGGAGAATAGTCCCGGTCGAGCGAGTGATGTCATGCTGCCTCGCTTTGAGATTGGAGATTCAAAAATGTCACCAGTTTACATGAGAGTCGCTTTGGTCTCCCGCGGGTAGACACGGCTCTCTTTGAGAATGCTAATGAATAGAGTAAATTGTTCAATCTGAGAAACGCACGTGATATCATATAGCCAATCAACATAGAAACTTGCCAACATAGTGCAGCGAGGATTTTCTTTGATGCCAGTTTGTGTTATTTCCAAATATGGCAAGTGGTGGTTGTATTGATGTTAACTTCTTTAGAATAGCCAATCAAATTTGAATTTTAAAGAGGTAATTGCACTCCTCCTAATATGGATCACGGAATGTTTATAGAGCTATGACATCAGCAAACTCGTATTCTGATCAGATATTGTGTAATGTTCAGCCAAGGCAACTCGTGTAGTATTCGACTTGGATATGCGAAGATGAAACCAGGAGGAGAGAGGGGATATTATTTTCATCTTTATGAAAATATTGAATATTGTTGGTGTGTGAAACAATGTTCCTCCTTCCTCGCTGACTGTGACCACTGTTGCAACAACTCGAGACGAGTCCAGGCTCCGCTATTTAATAATCATCTGCGATACGTATTCCATTCCCCGAAACTGAATAGAATTTCAACGACTCTTTGGGCAGGATATTTACCGCGAGCAGATAAATCATTTTCAAGTTACAGACATTCATGTGTCTAAATTAGCAACTTATGCGCGTTTGAGGGTTTTTTAAAAATAAATTAATTTATGCAAAACCCTGAATGTAAACTCGCCAATGTTTTTTTCAGAGATGCGAATAGACATTAGTGTCATATTCCAACTATCAATATATCATTAAAAGTGCAGCCGATCGGGGTATTATCAGATATTGATATACCGAACTGTGACGGTTGGTCCTAACCTGTTCAGTTTGTCGGCAGATTCACCCGGAATAAATTTTTGACTGGCGATCAGATTCCCTTTTTGACAGTCCTCGTTGCCTCCCGTTTCTGTGTACACATATAGGGGAGATTGGGGTACAGTGGGACATGGGGCACAGTGGGACAAGCCGTCTAGCTCTTTTGTTAAGAACAAGATGCACATAACATTACTATCAGCAGAAAGCTATCACCCCCATACAACTTCTATATTGATTACAAGTAAAACATTGGTAGCAAATTAAGGACACAAAAACTGTTTTTGAGCAGCCCAAGTAAATTTTTACGACTGAGGATGATAGTTCGTTATGAAAAGTTTTCAGCAGTTTTGTTACTACTGAGAGAGGATGGACAAAGGTACAATTTAATTATATCGATTTAGTATCTCAGCTGTGTGTATTAGTTTTTTGTCATAAAAAGGAATATATCATGCACCTGGGGCAGAGTGCGACACTTTTGCCGGGGCACACTGGGACAATAATAATCAAATGGAGAAATTTTCTTTCATCCTAAAATGACATCAAAGTGCATTATTTTGTTTCCTAGATGGTAGTATTTGCTAATCCTATCAGGTTTGATGAGTTTTACTAAAACTTTCAAAGTCAAATGCTTTCGTTGGGATGAGAATCACACACAAAAAACATTCCTCAAATTTGGCTCTTGGGAAATATTTTACGTAAAGCAGGGGCCTAAAATAGCAACTAACTTAACCACCGCTGTTGAATCTTCTAAACTGCTATGAAACATATTAGTATATACTTCTTATAAAATGTATTTTGATTATTGTCCCATCGAACCCCAGTGGGTGTCCCAGAGTACCCCATATAGTGGGGCAAACTGGGACACATTTTTTTTACGTTTTTTAAACAGAATTCTGGAGAAAAGTATAACAGATATTTCAGATTTTTTTGGTGTGTGACTATGTCATAATAAGTATAAGTTATAACGAGAGTATACAAGGCTACACTACCGGACAATAATAACAGAGATTTTTGCGAAAAGGAGAAAAATGTCCCAGTGTACCCCAATCTCCCCTACACTGTATAGTTGTTTGTATTCTGTAATTGGTTGTGAATATTGATAAAGTGTATTTGTGTACACACATAAACTGTGGTCGTTTGTATTCTTTAATTGGTTGTGAATATTGATAAAATGTACCTGTGTACACACACACACTGTAGTTGTTTGTATTATTTAATTGGTTGTGAATATTGATAAAGTGTATCTGTGTACACATATACACTGTAGTTGTTTGTATTATTTAATTGGTTGTGAATATTGATAAAGTGTATCTGTGTACACATATACACTGTAGTAGTTTGTATTATTTAATTGGTTGTGAATATTGTTAAAGTGTATCTGTGTACACACATACATGTACACTGTAGTTTGTATTTTTTAATTGATTGTGAATATTGATAAAGTGTATTTGGTTTTTCCTGATTTTAACTCGTTTAACAAGAGTAGATAACACATTCCATAACACTTGAGCTTATTTCACCCAGCTAACCGTGCGTATATCTGGGACGTTTTAGCACGTTGTGTGAAAGCTACACGCGTTACCTTGACAATCGCGTGTATTCATTTGAGACATTCTATTTTTCAATGCGGGTGGGGAATGGTATAATTGTACGTCTGCAACGAATAAACAAACAAATGAACACGATGGAATATCTATCTCAAGGTTAACTGCAGTTTTCATCGTGACATTTATTAACCCTTAAGGCCTTAACTTTCTACTCTTATCTCCGAAACGACAAAAAATTAAGAGCTGAAACTCCGTGACTGTAATTTATCATATTGGGGTCATTTTGAGTCTATTTGCATGAACCTTGGATCCCTCGAGGATCATGAGCAGATTCAAAATGGCGGCCATGTAGGGTACCAGAATGATATTTTCGTCATATTTCTTCAAAATTCTTGCTTTTCTGAATGTTACTGTGGTGTCATTGTGTTGGCCATCTTAGATGTGTTTAAGGAAATTAAGGGGTAAGAAATATACTTAGAGGAGGGGGGGAGGGGGGGGGGGTGTTTCAGAGTTTGTCTCAGGTGGAAGACTCACTCTCCAATATGAGACCACATACACTCATCCATCGATCTTGGCACGTTGCCAACTGAAACGCAGGGGAACGCATCACCAAATATGGCAAAATGGGAGAGAAAGGTGGACAAATCTTACAATAGTTTTCAACCTTTTGTTCGAATATAAGTAGTGCTATAGGATGGACATAATGTTTCCATATGCGTGTTCAGTGGATATTTAACGCACGGTTAATGCGGGAAAGTTGCAAAATTTTTAGGGCACCATTTTCGCCCTTTTCCTAGAACATAAACTTTCCCTCACTAACCGTGCGCCAAATAGCAATTAGGCAAGCCTATGAAAACATTTTCTCATGAATTGACAACTGAGAATGTTATAGGCTAACTATCTAGTTTGCCTTTGATATCACAGTCACTAAATATAATGACGAACGCAAGTCGAAGTTTGACTACTACATGGCGGACAATTCGAGGAAGGTAGCGCGCGAATTCAATAGCACATTTTTCTCATCAACATCAAAACATCAAAATATTGCTCTGGGAACTATGGTGATTTATAGCATCTCAGCGCCAAATATATGGATGAACAAATTAGTTCTTTATTAATGGGTTGTATCAGGTTAGACAAAAAGTACGTCTGCGTCAACCTTGTCAATATTTCACCAATCCACTTTAGGAAATAATAACGGTCCCCAAGAGTATTTTATCTACGTACTATGAAATGACGGTCCTAATTTACATTAAAAGCTCGGAAACACGAACTTAATCCAATTTGTATATACACCGAATAATGATACTCAGAGCAAGTGTACAGTGTTACAAGGCATGCGAGACAGGCATCAAATTCTGAATGGCAATTACATTAGTTATTTTATTAATAGCTTTTGTCGCCTACAATCTCATGAAATTATATTTATTTGCGTATTCATGTTTTCCAAAAAGCGGCAAACGCTTCGTTTAGGTGACAAAATGTAAAATAAATTGCGACCAGTATATTATGTTTGTGCTCTGTAGGAAACTTTAGGATGTCAAGCTTATTGCTAATCGATTTCATTTACGCTGTTTACTCATGTATGATCCAAGTATAATAAATATGCATTATAATCTGAAAAGTATAATATTATATTCCCAAAGGTTCAGCTGAATAGGGGGCCTCCCGGAGTTAACCTGGAGTGTCGTCGTGGCAAGTATAGGCCTCAGCACCTCAGACAGTTTGTCGTAAGAGGCGACTTACTGGGGGCGGGGTTCCCGGGTGTATAAAAGAATAAGTCCCTATACCCGTGGGGTTCCCGGGTGTATAAAAGAATAAGTCACTATACCCGTGGGGTTCCTGAGTGTATAAAAGAATAAGTCCCTATACCCGTGGGGTTCCCGGGTGTATAAAAGAATAAGTCCCTATACCCGTGGGGTTCCCGGGTATATAAAAGAATAAGTCCCTATACCCGTGGGGTTCCTGGGTGTATAAAAGAATACGTCCCTATACACGTGGGGTTCCTGGGTGTATAAATGAATAAGTCCATATATCCGTGGGGTTCCCGGGTGTATAAAAGAATAAGTCCCTATACCCGTGGGGTTCCCGGGTGTATAAAACAATAAGTCCATATACCTGTGGTGTTCTCGGGTGTATAAAACAATAAGTCCCTATACCCGTGGTGTTCTCGGGTGTATAAATCAATAAGTCCCTATACCCGTGGGGTTCCCGGGTGTAAGTCCCTATCCGTGGGGTTCCTGGGTATGGAAAAGTATAGGATTCAAAATGTCGTAATATGACTGAAATGTAGCTGAAAGCGACGTTAAATCATATTCACTCACTCACTCACTCACTTAACTGAATAGGGATCTTTTATAACGTCAGTACGTTATATGTGTTCTTTTTCGAAAGAGAGGCTCATCAAGCTACAGCGCCCCCTAGCACCTGGCCATACATGAATGGATTCGTTACGCCATTTCAGGTCTATCAAACCGAGGACAGTCAATAGGACAGGGCCGAATGTTGTAACCATGGAAAACAATCATAATTGCAGCACATGCTAAATGGAAACATTAATAATTTGGCGTTGCTTTCAAAACCACTATACAAACATTGACATATACGTCAAACACAATAGGACTGTGCCCTCGCTTTACTGGGCATGTCGATTTAACAAATACAGGTGGATATCAACCGTTTCTTGGAGGCTCTATATAAGTTTTACGATTCATCAATCATATTTCCAAAGGATGAAACAAATAACTATAGTGCCAGAAATGAGGGTCAAGAGAGCTTTCTAGATTTGTATCTAATACCGCTTATGCCGGAGCTGGGGGCCGTGTGGTCATATCATCCAAGTTGCCACATGAACAGGTACAATAAAAGCGTACCTGAGATACAACACATATCACGAATCGTTAGTCTTGGTATGTGCTTTAGAATAGGTTATCCAGAAGACTATTCTGTGAAGTCATGTGACGCAGTCGGTATTTCGGCACCTCTTCCCACGTCCCTTGTATGTGTTGTAATTGTGTTAAAATGTCCAGACCCTGGACACAAATCTGTAGGTAACACCAATTCGTGTACATTTAAGTATGTGTGTGTTAGCGTGAGTGGTTGTGGGTACATGTATGTGTTGTGTGTTTGCATAAGACAGGGAAGGGGGAGGAGAAAAAAAAATGATAGTAGCCGACTGACCAGCCAATGCATATTGTAACAAAATTAGAATCGGTTTTTCTTTCTCAAATATAGCTTTTTATTGGCTACCGGCACATGGGACACTCGATTTTGAACTCTATCCCCCGATTAGCAGTGTCTAATTGACAGTGGGTACTATTATCTTTCTCAGATGTCACCGCTGATGAGTCATTAGCGTAGCAACTGTTATCGCCCTCCTTTCCTATTACCATGGACACTGATCAGCCCAGCAGCACAGCACGAGGTCACCCATCCAAGTCTTGACCGGGCTCAAAGTCGCATAGTTTCGGTGATTTTGCGAGAACCGGTGTGTTCAACGTGATATGCCGTATCAGGGAACCTTCAACAGTCACAGTGAAACATACAGCCAAGGGTTCCTGATGGGCATGAGAGTGCTCTCGCCCAGCCATCAATAAATAATAAAAAATAATTATACTCAAATTTTCATCAGAATTCGGTCAGCTCAGGACTTGCTGGTAACAATGCCCTAATGCACGTTCATGCCAAAAATCAAGGTTCTAATGTCAACGGTTCTCCTTATTTTGCGGACGAAAGGTTTCGGATGGACTCACTACTGCCTACCGGACAATTTGCGGATGGTAGCCTAGAACAAGTCTTTGTCTTCGCTGTACAAATCCATTCGTATTTAGTCTCCGAACAGTACGCATAAACGGGGAAAGCATTATTCACTCGTTCTAGGCCCTTTTATCCCTGCTGAGGTTGCTTGAAATATAGCTATATTATTATGTGCGCCGCCAGAACGGCAGGCGCACACTTCTGTCGGAACAACACATTTATTCCCGTTGTTTGTTTTGAAATACCAGTATCGCCGAGCGTCTGTCTACGCTATATTCCTGTGTGTGCGACGTGGCGGCTACGTGTGTGCGTGTGCGCATGTGTGTGTGGGTGTGTGTATGTGCGTCACGTTTTACCGTTGAAACAATAATGTTCAGAACTATTGATTCAATAGAACTTAAAGCTGATGACATCACTGCGCTACATTGTGAGAATAAGTGAAATATGTATCCGCCATCTTTGCACAACACAGGTGTAAACTGTCATTCAGTTGTCATGGATACACAGTGCATCATGGGATAGAAATAAGGATAAAATGTCTTCAAGTTTCACGGCTATTCACTCCAAATGAAGATATAACTGGGGAAAAACTCTCAGCCTATTGATTTTGACGGCACTAGATGAAAGGTCATGGTTTACTCAACTAGAAAATCTGAAAAAAAGAGAGAAAAAATTCGAGTTCCAGTTTAGGAATTGATACCAAATAATGGCTATTCAGCGAATGTGGGGCAAAAAAGAACTTTATTTTATGTATAGGTCAAAAGGTCAAACGCCGTCTAGGTCAGAAAATAGTTACAGCAGAAGCAACAGTTAGGGAATAGCTATTATCCTATTGATATTTAGGTCACTGAGTCAAAGGTCACTTATTGACCTTTGTGCCAGTGAACGCGAATACATTATGACGTATCCCTAAGGCCCCATAAAAAAAATGCCTTGTTTCCCATCACTGGCTTTTTAAAAAGTCGGACGGGCGGTCCTTTTTTATTTTTTATTTTCGGAAGGGCAGAGAAATGGTTCAGTTCATTCAAGAATCCACTGATATAGTCCATGAGCCAGACCCCAAAATTTCATCAATTGGTACCACCTGGGGTGGCAAATTCTCATTATGTTTTTTTGAAAGTCCTATATCCTTAGGTGCAAAAAAAAATTGAAAGCAATCCGGGACACACAGCTTAGTGGTAGTAATCACCTCTTAAATACGGACACCCGAGTCCAATCTGAGGGACCAGATTTGGGGGTAGGGGAAATATAAAGTTAAATATCTTTGCAAGTAATGGTGATATAGTGACATTTGGCCACTCGAAATGTTGGTAATCTGATCCTCTATATGTTGGTATCTGCTATATGTTAATATGTCAATTATGTAGGTCACCAGAGGGCAAAAGGTCACGAAATCTGACCCCTCTCTAAAATGTGACCACCTGTAGGAAACTCGCTACAGATACCATACCAATGGGACTTTCTTAACCTAAATGGGTTCAAATGGAAGCCAAGAAGTACCCAAGTGTATAATAAGTCTAAATAAGTGGAGTTTATTATTATTTAGACTGTGGCACAGAACTGTTTTTGACGCATTTTCAAAAATGGTCTTCTTATTGCGCTAAAAACAGGCAAAATTGTATGAAGTTGAACAGCTTGAAATTAGTTGAATATTTTCACAAATAACTACTCCAACTGCTAATGGCCATGTCTTAGGTGTATTCAGGGATTAGTTAAGCTACATTTCGAAGTAATTAGGTCACCAGAGACCATGGTCAGAGATTGTCAATTATTAATTTTCTACATTTTTACTTGGGAATGTGACAGCGAAACAGCTCATCAAGTACCAATATACGAGCTGTTAGAGCATTTCCATCATAGCTCTCTGGATTTTTATCTAATACCGCTTATGCCGGTGCTAGGGGCCGCGTGGTCATATCATCCAAGTTGCCACATGAACAGGTACAATAAAAGCGTACCTGAGATACAACACATATCAAGAATCGTTAGATTCTTGGTATGTGCTTTAGAATAGGTTAACCGGAAGACTATACTGTGAAGTCATGGGGCTCTGTCAATATGTCGGCACCTCTTCAAGCTTCCCTTATATGTGTTGTAATTTCATATTACAATGTATTTACATTGCAACCAGTTTCAAGTACACAGCATCAGAGACATCCCTGGTGCAC
>JAVTVY010017024.1:0-62864 GCA_036873755.1 Hanleya hanleyi | reverse complement strand
GGGGAGCACGAGGTTATCAGCCACATGCTGCATTTCCAGCCCAGTCCATGACTTGGACCATTACGACATCGTCCCGGATGTGGTGTTTTATAGATTGTCATTTGTGAAGTCTTGTCTTGGGTCCAAGTTTTCTGGTTTGTATTGTCAAGGTTGGATGTTTTTGTGTGATTATGTTTGAACTGATGTTTTTAGTAAGAATGTGTTGGATGTTCTTGTTTTCCTTGATTCTCAGAAGAGAAAAAAAATATTTTGGGAAACTTACAGTATTCAGTAAGGGAAATAGGGATGGATTCGGAGGGGATGAAATGGTGGAAGAATCTGATGGGAGCGGTGTCGTCGTGACGGTCCACCAATCTCGGAAGCCTCGACTTAATTGTCAGTTCATCACGATATGATCTGAGAAATTCCGATTTTCAGACAGTCACATGTACGACGTTTAATGTTGATTCAGTAATGGAAGGAACAAATAAACGGTTCCCTCTCCCTTGGCCATCACAGCCCTTCCAACCACCGCAACTATGTTACTCGTTCCCTAAATCCGGCCACTTGAGCCATTCTTAGGAGTCTCCAGGGATTGACTTTGCCAATTTGGGGAATGAAGAGTATGGGAATGCTGGTTAGGCAGGTACCATTTTGGGGAATGAAGAGTATGGGAATGCTGGTTAGGCAGGTACCATTTTGGGGAATGAACAGTATGGGAATACTGGTTAGGCAGGTACCATTTTGGGGAATGAACAGTATGGGAATGCTGGTTAGGCAGATACCATTTTGGGGAATGAACAGTATGGGAATGCTGGGTAGGCAGGTACCACTGCTTGTGTTAGATTTTCGCTGTACTGGAGATGTGGTATTGGCACCCTTGGTTTGCAGCCTGTGGCTGTTTTTTGAGTTTCTCTTGGCCTATGGGTCAGGGTGTGTAGTGGATTTTGTAGATGGGGTATTGGTTGTTTGAGAGAGGAAGAATTTTTATGGAGTGGTGATTTGTTTAGTGTGGGCTCTATTTTGTTCTGTTAGTGACAGGTTTGTGGGGATATATTTCTGTGTGCCACCACGTGTATGCAATGGAGGATAAATTGTATTTGGTTTTGTTGTACAGGATGCTTATTTGAAGCATTGTGGAATTGAGCTTTTGACTTTCTGTTTTGTTGTACAACATTTTTATTTGGAGCACTGTCAAATTGAGTTCTAGACCCAAATTGTTGCTAATGTGCTGTGTAATGTGTATTCGGAAATATTGTTCTGGAGTTATC
This sequence comes from Hanleya hanleyi, assembly GCA_036873755.1. Taxonomy (NCBI): domain Eukaryota; kingdom Metazoa; phylum Mollusca; class Polyplacophora; order Lepidopleurida; family Hanleyidae; genus Hanleya; species Hanleya hanleyi. The sequence goes on along the minus strand of JAVTVY010017024.1, from coordinate 61,614 downwards.
GTATGTGTTGAAGAACTCTGGGGTGTATGTTGAACACTGTGATTTACGCCGTGGCGTTGTATGTGTTATGTTTGTAGAACCCTGGTGTGTGTTGAGCACTGTGGTTTACGCTGCGGCGTTGTACGTGTAGCATTTGAGCTCCGGTGTGCGTCGAACACTGGCTTACGATGTGGCATTGTATGTTTGGTGTGTAAAGAACCCTGGTGTGCTAAACATTGGCTCACGTTGTGGCGTTGTATGTGTACTGTGTGGAAAACTCTGGTGTGTGTTGAGCACTGGTTTGTGTTGTGGCGCTGTACGTGCAGTGTGTGGAAAACACTGGTTTGTGCTGCGGTGTCGCATGTGTAATGTGGGAGAAACTCTGGTGTGTATTCGGGAGTTGGATGTTGTTCGAACATTGTGGTTTGCGCTGTGGCGTAAAACGTTTAGTGTGTTATGGGTGGAGTGTGATGCGTGGTGATGAACTAGCTGTGGTTGATTATTCTATGTGAGGGAATCGGGTGCTAGATGCCTAGGTTCGATAGTTGCTGTGTGGTTAGAGAATTTCTGTGTATGAGGATTGTGATGCAGATTTATGCGTTACTGGCATTTCTATGTGATGCCTGTTGATATTTTATAAATGTGTGTTCTTTGGTGGTTTTTCTGTGTGTGTTGAGCTGTGTGCTATGTTCATGAATGTCTATGTGAGGTGAAGTTTAACATATGGTGTGACATGGAGGAGATATAGTTAGATAATATGTAGTGCAGATAGCCATGTCGGAGACCTGTGGTTGAGGTAGACGTGCCTCTTCATCCCATGTCTTCACCCTGAAGCCCTGGTGAGAGTTGTCTATCCGATATTTTGTAGTACGCGTTATGATTTATTGTGAATCCGGTGCGGCAGGATAGCCACCACTCGGGGAGTGAATAATGTGTCATTATTATTTGATTATAGTCTCAACCCTCGTCTAGTTATGAGCTCAATGATTTGTTGTTGTGTGAGCTTGAAATCTGTGCGAGTTACAGCTGATTTTGATGTCCTTCATTCTCAGTTTTTCTGAGGGATATTCTCTATGGTGAGGTAGCCGTTTGCGGGGGCAGGTGTGCGCTGGGTCATCGTGTCGGAGTCCACGCAGACTGCTGGCCCCTCGTACATTCGTCCCTGTGGGTTCCCACTCTACTACTAGAAAGTGTTGGCCGCTGGTGAAGACGAGCCTCTAAATTATTAGGTGAGAGAGAATGGGGAGCCCAATTTATAGTCTGGACAGCCAGTAGCTTAGAGGCTTGTTCCAGTAGTGGACTGTATGACGGACAGGTGCTTATTGCGGCCATGTAGCTGGCCTGCCAATTTATAGTCTGGATACCAGTCGTGGGTTGGATGATGTTCTCGTATTTATTGCGGCCAGGTAGCTGGTAGGCTGGCATACGGATTATATTTTTATAATCGTATATTTTAAGAATTAAAGTGAGCAGTCCCATGCAGCTGATTGTATTTATTTAAGTCTGATTTTGTGAAAGCTTTGAGATAATTGGTCGGTTTTGAGAAAATCTAGAATAGATTTTGTTGCCCCCCTTCCATCTGATAGTTTCTCTGCAGATCACTGCAGGAGGGCTGTGTTCTGCTGCTCTGACTCGAAGCAGGAGCAAAATGTTTCTCTTAATGCAATGTAGTATAATTGAATGAACACTCCAGCAGTCCATGATCATCCGGAATAGCAGAAAAGTATATGGATTGTAGACATAGAATACATAAAATGTTTGCAATATACAAAAAACTTTTCAAAATAATTTGAAAAGAAAATATCGAATTGCTGTGTTGTAGGACAGACAAAAATCCCACTTTTCTTGGAGACCAAATTGCAATACCATAGAATATACTATACATGTATCTGTATTGTTTTCAGCATTGAAATGTTCCAAAATATTGATATGGGGTGGAATTGTGATTTAAAGATGAACTGCAATCATTGTAGTGTACAACGAGGCCAAATGGTGAAAATACAATATCTTGATCAATTTCCAAGGTTGCCCGTCCACATCTGTAATGTTAGCACCTCTATGGAATTTGGTCATCTATATCATCTCATACTTTTAATGAATTTGGTACGGAAAACGCTTATGTGTGGCTGATTCGGGACATAAAATCAACTATAATATTTAAAAAGTAAATAAAAAATAAGGTTTTCAAAAACTGATAACGTGACTGCTAATAGAATGTCCGTCCACAATTAAAGTCACGTTAGCAACAACATTGTTCAAGCTATACTCTATTCTATCACAGTTAGTCAACATTTCATTGTAAGTTTGTATTTCCTACACAGCACTTCCATTAACAATGTAATTGATGAGTCATGTTAAGTGCAATTGAATGTGAAAATTCAATTTGTTTTGTGTCCATCCACTTATGTAATGTTAGCAACAGAGTAACGTTAGCAATACAACTAAGTAGGATTTACGTAAATTTTGTTGCAAATACAGGTCTTTCTTATGTTTGCTTGGCAGAACTGACAAAGTGAGCAGAATTGGTTGATAATACATGTAGAAGTCTGCAGTATTTATTTTTCCCACTAAATCATCAGTTTATAAGGTGTCTGTCTGAATGTAACATTAGCACTGCCATGTTTATTGCTAACGTGACACATGTCTGTCCACATGTGTCACGTTAGCAAAACATGGTAAAAATATTGCATTGGCATTATCAATTTGCCTGATAGTTCATGTACATGTAGATAACAGAGCTTAGAAACCATATATCTGATGTTCATCATGGTAAATTCTGGGATTTTGTGAAAATTCCCCGAAATAGGCATGTCTGTCTGTCCACAAAGTCCGTCCAAATGTAATGTTAGCAACAGTAATATTCGATTTTTGTTAACCTGCAGGTTGGTTAACAGGCATTCCACATGCTCAAAAGAAATTTCCTCCTGATTTCTTCCTGAAATCATCTAGTTTGCGGCAAGCATCTTTTCCATAGCAAAAAAAAAAATGTTTCTGACGATGTAATGTTGCTAACGTTACTGTTTGTCCGTCCATAGCATCACGTTAGCAACCACGTTAAATCAAACTTTTACTCAGAAAATCTATACGCCATCTGCATGAAATGATTTGAATAAATTCAAAAAGCATTGTGGAAGCTAAGAATTAATTTTCAGTTGTGTGTGGTCAGAATATCAATTACACAGAAAACCTTTGGCAAACCTTGTGTCCGTCCTATACCCATTCTTTGCATTTGCTGGGTACTTTTTGCATTGAAAACTAGCTTTTCTGCTATTCCGGATGATCATGGACTGCTGGAGTGTTCATTCAATTATACTACATTGCATTAAGAGAAACATTTTGCTCCTGCTTCGAGTCAGAGCAGCAGAACACAGCCCTCCTGCAGTGATCTGCAGAGAAACTATCAGATGGAACAAAATCTATTCTAGATTTTCTCAAAACCGACCAATTATCTCAAAGCTTTCACAAAATCAGACTTAAACCATCATTGTCAAGGTAACACATGCAAAACATAAAATAGTCAGTGTTTATTTTTCAGTGTTGAGGGCCACGTTTTGGCCCCCATTATACTGAAATCTGTCATAAGGGCCACGAAACCTCCTAAGGAGAGCCAGTGTCTGACGGAACCTCCAAAGAACATCCCGCCACCGGCAATCCAACCAGGGCTTCATGTTTAGAATTACTACGGGAGCTGAAAATAGCTCACATAAAAATATTTAGGAGAGGTTACTTGAAAGTCAGGCGAGTGGTTGCAATAGAATACAACATAAAATGTGACAGTTTTAGTGAGCTATAAATCACTCTCGTGACACGAATTTAGGTGAGTGTTTGCGTGCAGGTGAGCTATCACTCGCGCTAAAAATGAACCCTATTGTCTAGTTGACCCAATCAGCACCCATGAACATCCGCCCCTCCACCCAATTGACCCAACTGTTGATCCTAGGCTATTCAACCGTTTACTGCCCTTGGGCGTATAATTCACTATCCAATTGGTCCAGACTTCCAAGAAGTCTAAACCTATTACCTGTCCCTTCTAGCCAAAAGCTCGGCTATAAGCCTGACACTAAGCCAAATCGCCTAAATCAAATCTTTAAGGCTAACCAATCTGCCCTAATCCTTCAAGGCTACCACACATATCTCGACTACTTCTTATGGTTACCTCCTTCACTTTTTTGCAGAGCTTCCTCCATGATCATTAACACACTGCCATGTCAACCAACGTGGAATGATATATATGGTATATGCAGACAAGTCAAAAAGAAATAAGGACTACTCCATCGCAATCCAATCAAATTTACATTAAAAGACTTTCAGTAATTTTCCAATTCAGAAACACTGAAAACAAGCATTCTGAGAACCCCAACATCTCGCCTTGCGGGGTCATCTGCCAAGGGTGCAGCAGAATTGAAAGCATACATGTAGAGAAAACAATCAGGACTGGAATAGGTGATGTGGTACAGACAATAATGTCTGGAATAGATTATCTGGTACAGACAATAACATCAGTCCCATAAGGGACTACTGGCAAAAGTTAATCCCATGTAGGATGGATAGGTCAGTGCCGTCAGATTACTGGCACCCCGGTACATAGGGCAGTCCAGTGAGATTACTGCTGGATAGTTCAGTCCCATGTGAGATTACTGTTGGATAGGCCAGTCATGTGTAGGATTACTGCTGGGTGGACTGGTCCCATGTTATTACTGATGGATAGTCCCCTGTGGGATTACTGCTGGATAGTCCAGTCCCAAGTGGGATTACTGCTGGATAGGCCAGTCCTGTCTGGGATTACTGCTGGATAGATGAGTCTCGTATGGGATTAATGCTGGATAGGACAGTCCCGTGTAGGATTACTGCTGCATAGGCAGTCTCGTGTGGGATTACTGCTGCATACGGCAATCCTGTGTGGGATTATGGCTGAGGAGGCCAGTCCTGTTTGGGATTACTGCTGGATAGGCTAAACCTGTGTGGGATTACAGCGGAATAGGTCAGTCTCATGTAAAATTATGGCTGGATAGGTCAGTGCCATGTGGGATTACTGCTGCAAATTGCAATCCAGTGTCATATTACGTCTGGATAGGTCAGTCCCATGAGAGATTACTGCTGCATAAGCCAGTCCCGTGTGGAATTAATGTTGGATAGGCCAGTCCTATGAGGGATTACCGCAGAATAGGTCCGTCCGGTCTGGGATTACTGCTGGATAGGTCAGCCCCGTGTGGCATTACTGCTGGATAGGCCAGTGCCATTGGGATTACTGCTGGATAGGTCAGTCCTGTGTGAGATTACTGCTGAATAGGCCGGTTCCAAATTAGATTACTGCAGGATAGAACAGTTCGGTCTGGGATTAGTGCTGGATAAATGAGTTCCGTTTGGGATTACAGCTGGATAGGTCAGTCCCGTATGGCAATACTGCTGGATAGGCCAATGCCATTTGGGATTACTGCTGGATAGGTCAGCCCCCTGTGGAATTACTGCGGGAGAGCTGTGACCTAGGAAAACATGAAACATGTCTACAACCAAACTTTCCCTGTACAGATCTACCTGTAAATTTTTGCCCAACAAAAACCTTATCAATGGAAAGGTACAAAGTCTAAACTGCAATAATTAGGAAAAATTTTCATATTTAATGTCATATTTCTTAAATAGCACAAGCACATCTTTGAATCACATTGAACCTGGGTAGCAAGCTGACAGCTTCAGAAAACTTTCCATACATGTACATTATTATTGGCAGATTAAGACAAAACCCTCAAAATTTGAACAAAAATTAATATTTCATTTCCTAAATATCACAGGTACATCTTCTAATCATAAGAAACATGTGTACCAAGTTTCATAATCATTCAAGGACAGCTGACAACTGTGTACAGATGTACATTTTCACTTCAGCTAAAGGCAAAACTCAATCATTTGCCATAATTTGGAGAAAAATTAATATTTCATCTAAAAAATAGCACAGGTACATTCTCCAATCATAAGAAACACGTGTACCAAGTTTCATAATCATCCAATGACAGCTGACAACTGCAGCAAACTTATCATATAGAGGCCTACATGTACAATTTACCTAAACAGAAAACTCATTCATTTGCCACAATTTGGAGAAAAATTAATATTTCTTGTCACAAATAGCACAGGTACATCCTCTAATCATAAGAAATATGTGTATCAAGTTTCACAATCATCCAATGACAGCTGACAACTGGAGCAAACTTACCATGTACATGTATATGTGGGCATGTCCACAGTGAAGTCTTACAGAAGTGTGACACCATGAGTAATTTTCAAACTATCAAGGCACACATTTATGGCTGCAGAAAATGAAAGGATTTTGTCTGTGGTTTATGTTAATGGCCACATAAACATAGTTCACAAGGTTTTGGTTTGTGTGAATTTGGTTTCGTTCTATACCCTGGGTAACTAACCTAACGCTTGACATAAAAATTGTAATCAAGTTATAAAGCACATCACTGGCAAATTGAAAGGAATAACCACATAACTGAGAAACTGCCACTATCTTGTTCAATTCCATTGACAAAATAAACTACATGGTCACAGAACTGGAGTTCATGAGATCAAAGTTTCAAATTCCAGGTAACAAACCTAACCACTTGACAGTGAGAGTAAGGAGTTTTGTTGCATATTTTTCTCAAGTCTATTTGTTGATTCTGTGCATGTCACATGCACATCATCATGTCCAGCATCCAAATTTGACAAGATAATGAAGATTCCAAAATTACAGAGACTTAACAAGATTTTATAAAATTCCCAAAAGTACAGTACGTGAAAGAAATGAACTAAAAAAAAATCAACCCAATATTGACCCGATCTTTTCACCGTGTTAACATCATGCTGTCCCGATTTTGACCTGGTCTTGTCCCGGTTGAAAAATCGAGACAACATCGGGACAGCATCATGACGTCCCGATCATGGTCCGATCTTGTCACTGTGTTGGTCCGATGTTGTCCTGATTATTTTTCCCGATTTTCTCATCCGCTGATTCTCTTCCCATTCCTATAAAGTAACTTGGAAACACTGGCACTAATATGTTGTATAATTGACATTATTTTTCTGATCCTTAAATCTGATATGCTGGGGCCAAACAACATCCCGTACGGGCTGTGGCACCGGGTATATCATCCTACTGTGAGTATCGTTCACACCCACGTGTCTAAAGCGCATCAAAACGAATATAAATCTGCATGGTACATGTTTGGATATAGTGATCAAACATATTTTCATTTGTATTTCATTTCTTGTCACCTATCGACACAATTCGGTTATATTTCGTTCAAACTCCGTTCATCCTTTTGCGTTCATTCTCATAAATCATTAAATGCAAACGTGTGTAATAAATTATTTTGTCACATTCACGGAGAACAGTAGTTGAAAATGGCAACTTGTCACGGATTTCCAATTTAAAGAAAACAACGAAGATCGATCTTCATAATCCCCAGATTCACAGAGATATATGTTTCTTCTTCTATTACAATCAACTTTATATTAGATCTAAAAACATCATTTTATATGCTCTAAATTGAGGTAGGGATGAAATCTTTCGTGACGTCTGCACGAAAGTGTGCTCTCGCCAAGGTCCGCGCGAGAAGGTCACAGCAGGTCTTCAATTTCACATTCCGGTTTTCTCGCGCAAAAAGTGAATGCTTTATGCACCATTCATGCTAGATCTGCATTCTATTTGCGTTTTACAATATGATCTGTTATGAACTTTTTATAGGATTGGGCGATATGAGAAAAGAAAAAGTTATTCAAAATTGTTTAATAATATTTTTTATCAGAATATTTATCTTATATTCTTCTGTGCTATCGGTAAAATTATCTTGCATTCTTCTCATTTGTTATCACATTAGTCCAGACAAATTTTTAGTATTATGTAAATATTTAGGAAGAATGGTCTAATAAGTTGTTTCTCTGTGATATCTTCCGTACATAAGCGACAGGTTTCCGCAACACAATTGTATTGAGGACGGAAAACATCTTTGGAATGTACCTTGTACGCCTCGATGAGAACGAATCTTTTTTTATACCATCCAGGATAATATTAATTAAGTATTTTATCAACTATTTTTTCTTTTGTTAGACCCACCCGATTACATTTCGATTTTTGATTGATTGAAATTGTAGTCCCCTTCCCATTCGGATTTCACGGCCCATCAACTCAATGCTCTATTTAAATTTCACGGTACATTTCTTCGTTCATTTAAGATCTTTTGCAGCGCTAGATATTAAAATAAATAATTAAATAATAAATAACAATGAGAGAGCAGAGGGAGATATTTATAAATGGAAGTACTAAAGATATGTGGTATTTTATATTTTCTCATGTCTCGCAAAACGGGATTCATTTTTTTGTTAATTTGAGCTCTAGGCTTAATTTAAAGTGTTACTATTATTATATTGGTAATGTACTCTAACTTCGTAATGGGGATTAGATCAGCATGTACCCCATGTGAAATGTTCTTCTTTTATTCCAGTGTTATGTATTGCTGGAGGGGGGGGGGGGCTCTTAATTCTGAGTACAATAAAAATTTATACATTCATCTCACAAACAAACAAAAGACGCTGACTATAACAGAATCTTGGGACATCAAGCCATGTAGTTGTTATAGTATTTTGAAAATCAATTCATCTGTAATCACAAATTCGGTTCAGACTATGGAAGTCAACATTAGGTGATCATGCACACTTCAGAAGCGCCGCATGGGTAGGAGTACGTGATGCGGCTGTTTTCAGGGGCATAGCTCTGCAGGGTGAAAGTTCGCACATTTGGACCACGTGGGGCTTTTTCGCCGTGGGAGCAGGGACGACATGCTCCATATTTCTTTATCTATCTGAACAAATTACAATCAGTACATTTTGTAAACATTAACTACACGGGTTTCCGAGCCATTCTGTCAGTCATCCAACTTTATTCACAGGCAAACATGTACAGATGATTAAAGTTTAACGGCAGCAGCAGGCAGTGAAACTGGCACTACGGTAGTCCAAACTTCGCTCACTCCATTCGTTTCATTTCATTTCGGTTATTTCGTTTCGCTCAAACTCCGTTCATATTCTGGTCATAATTCGTTCAAACTTCGTTCCCAGGTGCCGCGGAGCATATTCAAAAGTGGGGGGGCTGACCCCTATCTCGACCATAAAGTGGGGGGGGGAGCTGAAGTCGCTCCTAGATAGGGCTTATAACATTACAGCTCCGCACTGGCACTGGCACTGCTGCGGCAAGCTTGCCGCAAACTTTCTGGCAACCTCACCGCACACAGTGTGCCAGAGAGTTTTTTCACATGCAAATGAGCTTTCCGGCACACTATACAGATTGCGGCAAGCTGGCCGCAAACTGCTTATGTATTCCAGCAGCCTTCTGGCACACTTCCGGCAACCTCAACGCGAACTCTTCCGGCAACCTCACCGAGCACTATTCCGGCAGCCTTCCGGCGCACTCTTCCAATAACATCTGGGCTTATCAATATTTTCATGGTGGTGGTCAGAATGACATCATCCTGACCTCCACATGAATGGTACAAATCACTCCACTCAAACTGTTGTACAAAAGATCTGTCATGCAATGAAATCTAAACAGACAATGAATGAATTAAAGAACACAATGATCAACATGGCAGAGAAAACTACAATTTGTCTACAAAATTACTGGACTGGCCTAAACTATAATCAAACTGTTACTTTGCATTCAAACAGACTTACCACACAAATCTGTATCATGTATGACCAGGAAATAGTATAAATTATGCAGGCCTAAGTTAGCAGGAACAACTCCTCATGGTTGCAAACATATTCTCTCACCTGCTCACCAACTGCCAGATTTCAAAGTCCAGAACCGAATTACATATGTATTCATGTGCACCAAAAGTAGTCCAATGATAGGAAAGGTTAGTACTTAGGTACATTAGAATCTTACAATGAAATTTTGTCTCAGAATTAATTGTTCATTCTGAGAACATTCCCCTAATAACTATAACTTCAACTATGTGGTACAGTGTGGTACACTAATTTTGTATAGTTCCTTCTGTGATGTATTCCTACACTGGTACAGTTTGGATAGTTTCCTATCCAGCTTGAAAATTAGGGGTCAAAATTTAACTGGGTTAACTAATAACAGCTGGCAAATCTTCAGTGCAGCCCATTCCATACAGCGTGTGCCGGTGGCGGCATACTCTGATTCCGGCACACGCTTGGCGCACAGTGCGCCACTAGCGGCCCACAGCTTGGCTCTGGCACACTTTTATCTTCTTCTGGCTCACTCTCCGCATACTGTTTGCCAGTACCACCAATTGAGAATGCCAAAATATTTTCCAGGCCAATTTTAGATTTACTGGAAGGTTTGAGGAGACAGAGGTCTGAAATGAAATGTTTCCTTTTATATTTTCTGAGGTAACGAACTCAACCTTTGACATTGTAATCGTGACCCATGGCATTTTCTACATTCACTAAACATGTTCTGATCCCTCACAAAGAGCTCAAATACTTACATGTACAAGACTTCTGTCATTGGACAGCCAATCTAATTCCACTTAACTGCTGGGCTGCAGCCGAGATATCTAGAAACCATTGTCCTAGAGCGCTGCATCATTTATGTTAAGCGCTACATGTAAATGTTGGTTTCTCCACTTCTGAAACTCAATGAAATCGACCATGTAGGTCCACATACTCCAGCAGCAGCACCAGTTATGAGGATTGCTGTGGGGTACGGGCAAGAAATCTGTAGAGAAACAACTGCTGAAATCCAAAATAGTTGATGGCAGCCATCTTGGATTATGCAGGTACATGGTAAGTGAAAAGCAATCCCAACCGTCCATTCACCAATGTTAAGACACTCTGGAAGTTTGAAGTCGATCAGTTCAATGGTTCTCGAGTTATTGGTCGGACAAGAAATGTCTAACGGAATTATGGAATCGTGGAATTATGAACGCCCGGTGTTACAGGAGTATAGGTAATGTAATTACCGTAAGCATTGTTATATATTCTATTGAAATGTAGAATTCTTTAATCGCTCTGGGGATACGAATATTTCAACAGTTAAACAGAATTTTTATATGGGAGTTAGATAGGCCTATGTCAGGTTTGTAACTGTGAACAGTTGAACCTGCAGATTTGGGCAATGCTGCAGTGCTTAATAATTGAAATCAATCTCTTGTTCCATGCCAAGAGTCCAGAATCATGTGGCAATATCGCAACTTTTGGGGAACATTTGCAATTTTTAATTCAAACTCCAGCAGTGAACCTTAAATATGACATTGCAGTTTCCAAATTCTCACTGTGAATGGAAATCAGCTGATACACCAAGTCTTGCAGCCTCACAAGAATAGAAGAATTAAATGAGAAATTAAATGAGAAAGAGCGAATACACAATGTGAATGAGATTCACTTTGAGATCTCTACTCAGTAAAATACAATACAGGCATCATAAACTTTCAGCAAGATAAAAGTTTATGCTTATTCAAACTCCATTCTTGATTCCACAACATTGTAAACTACTAGTTTGTTTTTAGAATGGCATGCATTCTGCTTTGTCTATTCACCAAATATTTTCCGTCACAAGACAGACTGATTAAATTCTGATTTCATAATAGTGGCATTATGACACTGCAGGACCAAATATTACAATTATGTAATTTCATGACTACAGACCATCAGAAAATGAACACTAAAGCCCGTTAAAAACAGCTCTTTAAGAGAGCGTCAGAAAATGAATATACGAAAGTGAACATTTTTAAGTTCAATTGGAATGACTTATTCATATGATAGCCGTCAAAAATTCTTAGCACAGCTCTCATATCCAGTCCTAATGAAAATGGATACATCTGTTATTTGAAAGTAATTACAGCAAAGACTCCACGTTAATGCACGGTTTACCTAAAGGGGTTTGAAAACATTAATGTTTACATAGCTGTGTGATAGAAATGACTTGCTAGCATCCATGGGAAAGACAGCAAGAATGAGCCAGGTTAGATTATCAGCGACTTTTGCTCTTCAGAACATCCCCATTTGAACCTCTATTAGCTGGCAAATTCCCATGCAGTTGGTGATGCCAAGCAAAGATAAACCCCTTTGATACCCCCGATGCAGGACTTGTCCATTGATATGTAAATGTCTCCAAGATTGCAGCCGGGTTTTGGCACTAGGCCAAAATATTGTTACTCCAGCAGAGAGTTCAAGAGAGGAAGTTCTTTGATCCTGTCTGGAATGGAGACATTAAAGACTTCATGAAACCAATGCCATGAATGCTGAGCAATTGAGTTATTCAGTCTAGAGGAAACTTATTATTCAAACTAGCCAGAGCCAGTTGGATCAGTTTTTCATATGCAGACTGATTGTATAACTCTTGACAGGATGGCTGTTTCATGTCAAACCTGGAATGAATTTTTAGCTCATCTGGGCCGAAGGCCCGATGGGCTTATGTCATGGCCTGATTGTCCTTCGTGCGTCGTCTGTAAACATCTTCTTCTCTGAAACCGCTTGGCCGATTAAGCTGAAACTTGGCATGCATGTTCCCCCCAATGACTACACCAGAATTTGTTCATGCCATGTTGATACGATTTTAAATATGGCTGCCATGGTGGCCATCTTGAATTTGCCAGGGAAATCTTGTCATCATTATTTTTCGGTAACTACTGCATGGATCTTTCTCAAATTTGGTACACAGTTCCTCTTGGGGTATAGTTGTGCAAGATATCTTTTTGTGGTCGGATTCGAAAATCTAACATGGCCACCAGGCGGCCATTTTGGATTTCCCCATGAAACATTGTTATTGGGATTTTCTGAGGAACTACTGTGTGGATCTTCCTCAAATTTGGTACACAGGTTCCCCTTGGGCTCTAGTTGTGCAAGATACCTTTCCTTCTCTGATTCGAACATCCAATATGGCCACCAGGCGGCCATCTTGGATTTCCCTATGAAACTTCGTTATCATGATTTATCAGAAAGTACTGCATGGATCTTTCTCAAATCTGATACACAGGTTCCCCTTGGGGTCTAGGTGTGCAAGATACTTTTGTGGTCTGATTCAGAAATCCAATATGGCCACCAGGCGTCCATCTTGGATTTCCAGATGAAACATTGTTATCGCCATTTCTCAGGAACTACTGCATGGATCTTTCTCAAATTTGGTACACAGATTTCCCTTGAGCCTAGTTGTGCAAGATACAATTTGTGGTCTGATTGAAAAATCCAATATGGCCACCAGGCGGCCATCTTGTATTTTCCTATGAAACTTCGTTATCATGATTTATCAGGAAGTACCACTATCCAATATGGCCACTAGGCGGCCATCTTGGATTTCTCCATGAAACTTTATCGCGATTTCTCAGGAACTATATCTTTCTCAAATTTGATTCGCAGGTTCCCCTTGGGGTGAAGTTGAGCAAGATACCTTTTCTTGTCCGATTTGAAAATCGAATATGGCCACCAGGTGGCCATCTTGAATTTCCCCATGAAATTTTGTTATCGTGAATTCTCAGGATATTACTGCATGGATGTTGATACACAGGTTCTCCTTGTGGTCCAGTTGTGCAAGATACCTTTTCTGGTTAATTTTGAAAATCCAATATTTCCCATGAAACTTTATCCTGAAATCTCGGAAAATAACTGCATGGATCATTTAGGGTTCAGGGGGACAACACAAGTTAGAAACTCATCTATTGCAGTTCTTTAGTAAAAATTTCTCACAGCTACTTTCTCCAGTTACAGACAGCTGAGCTACAGGGCCGTGGCACTATCTTTATTGTGCCAGTCTTGTTAAAGATCTCAAATGTCCTGACTGGTTTACACATAATTATTGGCCATATTCACTGCAGTGATTTAATGGAGTGACAGTCTAACAGCGAGGCTCAAGTGGGACTAGCAGATTCACCATATATTGTGTACACAAAGCTCCTGACAGCTCCAATGGAATACCAGCTGCTCTTGTGTTACAGAAATATATATTTCATCTCAAAAATAGCACAGGTATATCCTCTAATCATAAGAAACATGTGTACCAAGTACAGATGTACAGGTGTACTTCAGCTAAACACAAAACTCTTTATCATTGGGATTTTAACATTGGAGCACCCATGGAATATTCACAGGTAGTATCCCCAGGTGGATTACCCAACCCCCATATTTTTATAAATATTTTTTTACATTTCTTCTGAATTTTTCTAGATTGACAATGACATCCTCTTTCCCCCCCCTCACAATATCTGGCATTTAGTTCATGTAAGACGAAGTGACGTGAATTTACGGGTTTTCCAATAGTAGCAAATGTTCCACATGCTAACATGTAAAGTCACGTTGAAAAGCGGTATCTCCTCTTACATGAACTATATACCCAATATCTCTCCTTTACTTCGTAAGGCGAGATAACAAGCGTTATGAGAGCCCGAACATCTCGCCTTTCGGGGTCATCCGCCGAAGGTGCAGCAGTATTGAAAGCATACATGTAGAGCAAACAATAAACATCTGGAATAGGTGATGTGGTACAGACAATAATGTCTGGAATAGATTAACTGGTACAGACTATAACATCAGTCCCATGTGGGATTACTGGCATATAAGTTAATCCCATGTAGGATGGATAGGTCAATGCCGTCGGATTACTGGCGCATAGGGCAGTCCAGTGTGAGATTACTGCTGGATAGACCAGTCCCCTGCGGGATTACTGCTGGATAGTCCAGTCCCAAGTGGGGTTACTGCTGGATAGGCCTGTCCGGTCTGGGATTACTGCTGGATAGGCCAGTCCGGTCTGGGTTTACTGCTCGATAGATGAGTCTCGTATGCGATTAATGCTGGATAGGGCAGTCCCATGTGGGATTACTGCTGCATAGGCAGTCCAGTGTGAGAATACTGCTGCATACAGCAATCCTGTGTGGGATTACGGCTGGGGAGGCCGGTCCCATGTGGGATTACTGCTGGATAGGCCTGTCCGGTCTGGGATTACTGCTGGATAGGCCAGTCCGGTCTGGGTTTACTGCTCGATAGATGAGTCTCGTATGCGATTACTGCTGGATAGGTCAGTCCCGTGTGGCATTACTGCTGCATAGGCCAGTGCCATTTTGGATTACTGCTGGATAGATCAGCTGTGTGAGATTACTGCTGGATAGGCCAGTCCCAAGTTGGATTACAGATGGATAGACCAGTCTGGTCTGGGATTACTGCTGGATAGTTGAGTTCCCTATGGGATTACCACTGGATAGGTCAGTCTCGTGTGGCATTACTGCTGGATAGGCCAGTGCCATTTGGAAATACAGCTGGATAGGTCAGTCCCATGTGGGATTAATGCTGGAGAGCTGTGACCTAGGAAAATATGAAATATGTCCACCAAGTTTTATAATCATCCCACGAAAGGTTCAACTAACTCTCCATGTACAGATCTACATGTAAATTTTTGCCCAACAAAAACCTTATCAATGGAAACATACAAAGTCTAAATTGCAATAATTAGGACAAAAATTCATATTTAATGTCATATTTCTTAAATAGCCTCGAATCACATTGAACTTGGGTAGCAAGTGTCAAACTCATCCAGTGAAAGCTGATGGCTTCAGAAAACTTTGCATATACAGGTGTACATGTATATATGGTAAGTTCCCCAAGTATTCGCGACCCTAAATAAATTCAAA
This sequence comes from Hanleya hanleyi, assembly GCA_036873755.1. Lineage (NCBI taxonomy): Eukaryota > Metazoa > Mollusca > Polyplacophora > Lepidopleurida > Hanleyidae > Hanleya > Hanleya hanleyi. The sequence goes on along the minus strand of JAVTVY010017024.1, from coordinate 46,009 downwards.
AACGGGCATTTTTCGCCATGTCACTGTTCCCTAAGTAATTGAAAACAGCCCATTCACGAGAAATCGTGGTCCTAACTATTCGAAAATCCCCCATTTATCGTGGTCACAAGATTAATAATATTGTGGGCTTATGTATTTGTGCGATGAAAAAAACTTCCAGAACGATGTGTTTCCTTAGAATTAGTATTTGATAAACCTTGCCAACTTTTTGAGCACTTTGAACATAACCAATTGTAACAACTGAGTTGATTTTCATTATGTCTCAAACGAAATGTATTCAATGTTTGAACCGGGATTTTTCATGGTCATAAAATGGAATATCGAATCGAATCGGTTTACGGGGACGTACGATATTAAATATTGCCGATTGAAGAGAGCATACGTTCGATATTATACTTAAAAAATATCAAATTGAAAAACTGGAAGTTGCGTTTCATTCGGTCTTACAAAATATATGGCTGAAGTTTGACCAGACATTTGAACTACGGATCCTTAGTCGCGGGGTAGAGATCATTGTCGGTTACATGGTCGCACGATGGTCTGTTAACAAATCTTTACGTATGTGCATATTTCTTTTTATTAAACACAGAAAGTTTATTCTAACATCAACTGTTCTACATCCGTGAGCGTCCTGTACAATGACTACTCAACAACGCTGCCGTTGTTCACTTAGTGATTTTTGCGATCCCAACTGATCAATACGTCCAAATATACTGCCATCTTTTGATTTACGATCAACCCCATTTTGTGTCTTGTTAAAGATCTCAAATGTCCTGACTGGTTTATTGTTACATCATACCCAGGGCTGGGGGAGCTGCCCTGGGTATGTTTATTCTGGTGTTTATTCACAGAATCAAAAAGAGTTCTGAGAACCCCAACATCTCGCCTTGTGGGATCATCTGGCAAAGCTGCAGCAGTATTAAATGAGGAGCAAACAAAAACGTCTGGAATAGATGATGGGGTACAGGCAATAATGTCTGGAATAGATTATCTGGTACAGACAATAACATCAGTCACATGTGGGATTACTGCCAGATAGGTCAATTTCGTGTGGGATGGATAGGTCAGTGTCGTGTGATTACTGCTGCATAGGGCAGTCCGGTGTGAGGTTACTGCTGGTTAGGTCAGTCCCATGCAAGACTACTGAGAACCCCAACATCTAGGCCAGTCCTGTGTAGGATTACTGCTACATGGGCTAGTCCCACGTGTTATTACTGCTGGATAGACCAGTCCCATGTGGGATTACTGCTGGATAGTCCAGTCCCAAGTGGGATTACTGCTGGATAGGCCAGTCCTGTGGGCAAGACACGATCCTCGTTCACCCTAAATTCGTTTTTTCTTTTTAATTTTTCTTTTAATCCCCATTCATTTGTTACATCATACCCAGGGCTGGGGGAGCTGCCCTGGGTATGTTTATTTTGGTGTTTTTTCTCAGAATAAAAAAAAAGGGTTCTGAGAACCCCAACATGTCGCCTTGCAGGATCATCCGTTGAAGCTGTAGCAGTACTAAAAGCATACATGTAGAGCAAACAATAACGTCTCAAATAGATGTGGTACAGGCAACAAAATTCTACTAAACAGAAAACTATCTAATTAGCCAAAATTTCGACAAAAAATATATATTTCATCTCAAAATTAGCACAGGTATATCCTCTAATCATAAGAAACATGTGTAGCAAGTTTCATAATCATTCAATGACAGCTGACAACTGTAGCAAACTTTCTAAGTACAGATGTACTTCAGCTAAACGCAAAACTCTTATCATTGGGATTTTAACATTGGAGCACCCATGGAATATTCACAGGTAGTACCCCCAGGTGGATTACCCAACCCCCATATTTGTTTAAATATTTTTTTTACATTTCTTCTGAATTTTTCTAGATTGACAATGACATGCTCTTTTCCCCTTCACAATATCTGGCATATAGTTCATGTAAGACGAAGTGACGAGAATTTACGGGATTTCCAATAGTAGCAAATGGGGGAAGTGGTCGGCCATTGTTCCACATGCCAACATGTAAAGTCACGTTGAAAAGCGGTATCTCCTCTTACATGAACTATATACCCAATATCTCTCCTTTACTTCGGAAGGCGAGATAACAAGCGTTCTGAGAGCCCCAACATCTCGCCTTGCGGGGTCATCCGCCGAAGGTGCAGCAGTATTGAAAGGATACATGTAGAGCAAACAATAAACGTCTGGAATAGGTGATGTGGTACAGACAATAATGTCTGGAATAGATTAACTGGTACAGACTATAACATCAGTCCCATGTGGGATTACTGGCATATAAGTTAATCCCATGTAGGATGGATAGGTCAGTGCCGTCGGATTACTGGTGCATAGGGCAGTCCAGTGTGAGATTACTGCTGGATAGACCAGTCCCCTGTGGGATTACTGCTGGATAGTCCAGTCCCAAGTGGGATTACTGCTGGATAGGCAAGTCCGGTCTGCGATTACTGCTGGATAGGCCAGTCCGGTCTGGGTTTACTGCTGGATAGAATAAGATGAGTCTCGTATGCGATTAATGCTGGATAGGGCAGTCCCATGTGGGATTACTGCTGCATAGGCAGTCCAGTGTGAGATTACTGCTGCATACAGCAATCCTGTGTGGGATTACGGCTGGGGAGGCCAGTCCCATGTGGGATTACTGCTGCATATGCCAGTCCCATGTGGATTACTGCTGGATAGGCCAGTCCCATGTAGGATTACTGCTGGATAGGGCAGTCCGGTCTTGGATTACTGCTGGATAGGTCAGTCCCGTGTGGCATTACTGCTGCATAGGCCAGTGCCATTTTGGATTACTGCTGGATAGATCAGCTCTGTGTGAGATTACTGCTGGATAGGCCAGTCCCAAGTTGGATTACAGATGGATAGACCAGTCTGGTCTGGGATTACTGCTGGATAGTTGAGTTCCCTATGGGATTACCACTGGATAGGTCAGTCTCGTGTGGCATTACTGCTGGATAGGCCAGTGCCATTTGGGAATACAGCTGGATAGGTCAGTCCCGTGTGGGATTAATGCTGGAGAGCTGTGACCTAGGAAAACATGAAACATGTCCACCAAGTTTTATAATCATCCCACGAAAGGTTCAACAAACTCTCCATGTACAGATCTACATGTAAATTTTTGCCCAACAAAAACCTTGTCAATGGAAACATACAAAGTCTAAATTGCAATAATTAGGACAAAAATTCATATTTAATGTCATATTTCTTAAATAGCCTCGAATCACATTGAACTTGGGTAGCAAGTGTCAAACTCATCCAGTGAAAGCTGATGGCTTCAGAAAACTTTGCATATATAGGTGTACATGTATATATGGTAAGTTCCCTAAGTATTCGCGACACTAAATAAATTCAAAAACGGGCATTTTTCGCCATGTCACTGTTCCCTAAGTAATTGAAAACAGCCCATTCACGAGAAATCGTGGTCCTAACTATTCGAAAATCCCCCATTTATCGTGGTCACAAGATTAATAATATTGTGGGCTTATGTATTTGTGCGATGAAAAAAACTTCCAGAACGATGTGTTTCCTTAGAATTAGTATTTGATAAACCTTGCCAACTTTTTGAGCACTTTGAACATAACCAATTGTAACAACTACGTTGATTTTCATTAGTCTCACACGAAATGTATTCAATGTTTGAACCGGGATTTTTCATGGTCATAAAATGGAATATCGAATCGAATTGGTTTACGGGGACGTACGATATTAAATATTGCCGATTGAAGAGAGCATACGTTCGATATTATACTTAAAAAATATCAAATTGAAAAACTGGAAGTTGCGTTTCATTCTGTCTTACAAAATATATGGCTGAAGTTTGACCAGACATTTGAACTACGGATCCTTAGTCGCGGGGTAGAGATCATTGTCGGTTACATGGTCGCACGATGGTCTGTTAACAAATCTTTACGTATGTGCATATTTCTTTTTATTAAACACAGAAAGTTTATTCTAACATCAACTGTTCTACATCCGTGAGCGTCCTGTACAATGACTACTCAACAACGCTGCCGTTGTTTATAGTGATTTTTGCGGTCCCAACTGATCAATACATCCAAATATACTGCCATCTTTCGATTTACGATCAACCCCATTTTGTGTCTTGTTAAAGATCTCAAATGTCCTGACTGGTTTATTGTTACATCATACCCAGGGCTGGGGGAGCTGCCCTGGGTATGTTTATTCTGGTGTTTATTCACAAAATCAAAAAGAGTTCTGAGAACCCCAACATCCCGCCTTGTGGGATCATCCGGCAAAGCTGCAGCAGTATTAAATGAGGAGCAAACAAAAACGTCTGGAATAGATGATGGGGTACAGGCAATAATGTCTGGAATAGATTATCTGGTACAGACAATAACATCAGTCACATGTGGGATTACTGCCAGATAGGTCAATTTCGTGTGGGATGGATAGGTCAGTGTCGTGTGATTACTGCTGCATAGGGCAGTCCCATGCAAGACTACTGAGAACCCCAACATCTAGGCCAGTCCTGTGTAGGATTACTGCTACATGGGCTAGTCCCACATGTTATTACTGCTGGATAGACCAGTCCCATGTGGGATTACTGCTGGATAGTCCAGTCCCAAGTGGGATTACTGCTGGATAGGCCAGTCCTGTGGGCAAGACATGATCCTCGTTCACTCTAAATTCGTTTTTTCTTTTTAATTTTTGTGTTAATCCCCATTCATTTGTTACATCATACCCAGGGCTGGGGGAGCTGCCCTGGGTATGTTTATTCTGGTGTTCATTCACAGAATCAAAAAGAGTTCTGAGAACCCCAACATCTCGCCTTGTGGGATCATCTGGCAAAGCTGCAGCAGTATTAAATGAGCTGCCCTGGGTATGTTTATTCTGGTGTTTATTCACAAAATCAAAAAGAGTTCTGAGAACCCCAACATCTCGCCTTGTGGGATCATCCGGCAAAGCTGCAGCAGTATTAAATGAGGAGCAAACAAAAACGTCTGGAATAGATGATGGGGTACAGGCAATAATGTCTGGAATAGATTATCTGGTACAGACAATAACATCAGTCACATGTGGGATTACTGCCAGATAGGTCAATTTCGTGTGGGATGGATAGGTCAGTGTCGTGTGATTACTGCTGGTTAGGCCAGTCCTGTGTAGGATTACTGCTACATGGGCTAGTCCCACGTGTTATTACTGCTGGATAGACCAGTCCCATGTGGGATTACTGCTGGATAGTCCAGTCCCAAGTGGGATTACTGCTGGATAGGCCAGTCCTGTGGGCAAGACACGATCCTCGTTCACCCTAAATTCGTTTTTTTCTTTTTAATTTTTCTTTTAATACAGGCATCATAAACTTTCAGCAAGATAAAAGTTCATGCTTATTCAAACTCCATTCTTGATTCCACAACATTGTAAACTACTAGTTTGTTTTTAGAATGGCATGCATTCTGCTTTGTCTATTCACCAAATATTTTCAGTCACAAGACAGACTGATTAAATGCTGATTTCATAATAGTGGCATTATGACACTGCAGGACCAAATATTACAATTATTTAATTTCATGACAGACAATCAGAAAATGAAAACTAAAGCCTGTTAAAAACAGCTCTTTACGAGAGCGTCAGAAAATGAATATACGAAAGTGAACATTTTTAAGTTCAATTGGAACGACTTATTCATATGATAGCCGTCAAAAACTCTTAGCACAGCTCTCATATCCAGTCCTAATGAAAATGGATACATCTGTTATTTAAAAGTAATTACACCAGAGACTCCACGTTAATGCACGGTTTACTTAAAGGCGTTTGAAAACATTAATGTTTACATAGCTGTGTGATAGAAATGACTTGCTAGCATCCATGGGAAAGACAGCAAGAATGAGCCAGGTTAGATTATCAGCGACTTTTGCTCTTCAGAATGTCCCCATTTGAACAACTTTTAGCTGGCAAATTCTCATGCAGTTGGTGATGCCAAGCAAAGATAGGAGTGAGTGAGTGAATAGAATTTAACGTCGCTTTCAACAATATTTCAGCTATATCACGACGAACCAACTAAGCACCACCCAGCCCAGTTGTGTTCCTGCTACTTCAAAGAAGAAATCTTTGAAGCAGCATGGATCCAGACACCCTCCATCCACCCTATAAAACACCGAGGACAGCCCACAAGACACAGACAGGACGTTTACATGGTGCAATAAAGACAAGTGATATTACAGTGCTAGACACCACATTATCAAGTTCCTGTTGCTTCTCAGCAAAGTGCATTGAAGCAACAGGAACCTGTGCCCACCGGACACCCACCAACCACCCGCCCAAGCAAAGATAACCCCCTTTGATACCCCAGATGCAGGACTTGTCCATTGATATGTAAATGTCTCCAAGATTGCAGCCGGCTTTTGGAACCAGGCCAAAATATTGTTACTCCAGCAGAGAGTTAAAGAGAGGAAGTTCTTTGATCCTGCCTGGAATGGAGACATTTAAGACTACATGAAGCCAATGCTGAGCAATTGAGTTATTCAGTCTAGAGGAAGCTATTATTATACAAACTAGCCAGTTGGATCAGTTTTTCATATGCAGACTGATGGCTGGTCTTACGCAAGCAGAGATATACAGGCTATTAATAGACAGGGTAATTCCATGACTTTTCCATGACTTTCTATGACCAACTTCAGGAAATTCCATTACCTTTTCCATCAAACTTTCCCAGAAATGTCAAGATTTTAACACTGAAATTCTCCATTGGTGGTGGATATCCTGCGAAGTCAATGCCATTATTTTGATATATGCAAATGCCATACATAATTGGATCAAAAATGTCCCACAATAACAAACAACTGTGACGAAAGTCGCAACTTTAAAAATTGGCTACTTTCGAATTATTTGTCACGCTAATTCCAGAACATGTGGCTGTCGCAATCAGGACCCCTCGGGCCGGGCCCAGAGCAATTGTGGAAATAATGTTTCTGACCCCAACAGGCAACAACTCACATATTTGGGGTGGGCATAATTTTACCTGTATGATATAGATCATAGACAGACAAAACAATATAGCAATAGAGCAGTGATTACCTATAGTAGATGTAGTCAACAATTACTGTCTATTCACAGCAATCCACACAGGTTTGTGTGAACTCCTGAAAAACACATCCCATGGCACAGACTTTCAATAGGCTTCTGGTATTGGCTGTATTAAACAACTGTATTAAGTTTCATTGTTGTGAGTGAGGGACTTTTTGAGATAATGTGTTTACAAGGATATGGACCAACAGACATGTATAAAGGGGCAGAACTCCTGAAAAACACATCCGATTACACCGACTTCCAATAGGCTTCTGGTACTGGCTGTATTAAACAACTGTATGAAGTTTCATTGTTGTGGGGCCATCCGCCATAGGTGCAGCAGCATTGAAAGCATACATGTAGAGCAAACAATAAGGCCTGAATAGATGATGGGGTACAGGCAATAATGTCTGGAATAGATTATCTGGTACAGACAATAACATCAGTCACATGTGGGATTACTGCCAGATAGGTCGATTTCGTGTTGGATGGATAGGTCAGTGTCGTGTGATTACTGCTGCATAGGGCAGTCCGGTGTGAGGTTACTGCTGGTTAGCTCAGTCCCATGCAAGACTACTGCTGCATAGGGCAGTTCGATTTTTTCTTTTAGCTTTTTTTTATCCCCATTGTTACATCATACCCAGGGCTGGGGGAGCTGCCCTGCGTATGTTTATTCTGGTGTTTATTCACAGAATCAAAAACAAGAGTTCTGAGAACCCCAACATCTAGGCCAGTCCTGTGTAGGATTACTGCTACATGGGCTAGTCCCACGTGTTATTACCGCTGGATAGACCAGTCCCATGTGGGATTACTGCTGGGTAGTCCAGTCCCAAGTGGGATTACTGCTGGATAGGCCAGTTGTTCACTCTCAATTCGTTTTTTCTTTTTAATTTTTTTTTTAATCCCCATTGTTACATCATACCCAGGGATGGGGGAGCTGCCCTAGGTATGTTTATTTTGGTGTCTTTTCACAGAATAAAAAACCCACAGTTCTGAGAACCCCAATATGTCGCCTTGCAGGATCATCCATTGAAGCTGCAGCAGTACTAAAAGCATACATGTAGAGCAAACAATAACGTCTCAAATAGATGTGGTACAGGCAATAAAATTCTACAAAACAGAAAACTATCTAATTAGCCAAAATTTCGACACAAAAAAAATTTCACAGGTAAATTTTCTGTTATTAAGCTAAAACTTACCTCACTTCCACTCTATGCATTTCTTGTCCACATGAAATATCACAGTAAGAATTTAAATGACACAGTTATCTCCCCTGCTAGTCACGTGAATGCATAGCTACCCACAATTCTACTTCCTTCTTGTTCCACTGTGATACATGGTCTAGATGTATCATAGCGGGGAGGATGGGTGGGCATCACTGGAAGTGAGGTAAGTTTTAGCTTAATAACAGAAAATTTACCTGTGAATTTTTTTTGTTATTTGCGCTGAAAACTTACCTCGCTTCCACTCTTTGCATAGAGTGCCACCGTAAGGTAGGTGGCAAACTGATACAATCCGTGGTTAGTGATAAATGCCATACATAGTGACTAGTACAGAGTAGAAATCACAGATCTTCTACCTCAAAGAGGATCCAGGAGATCACACAACAGTAATAACCTGTATGCCAATGGTACACAGGGAACCTCTGTCGCTACTCTGACTTCTAGGCTGAGTTGCAAGATACCCCCCCCTTTTTTTCGAAAGGGGCCGAGAGAAAAAATGCACTCACCAGCAAGCAGAGTTAAAACTGTACTGTACGCCCGGACTCTATCTTGCTAACTTGATGGCCTCGGTCCCCCTGACACCCGCTGTGCGGTCACAAGTGGGCCGATGGAATAGAGGTCATCACATGCTAACGCCATGTCCCGGAGGTAGAAAGAGGCAAATGTGTTTGACCTCCAGTAGCACACCCTCATAATGTCGCTCACAGATCTGTTAGTCCATAGAGGCCATGATGCCGCTAGTGCCCTAATCTCGTGAGCCGAAACGTTTACAAGCACGCTTGTCTATCCGTAGCCGTGGAGTACGCTAGCCGAATCGTATTTTTGAGCCAACTCGAGATAGTGTTTTTAATTATTTCTTGCTTGGCTTCGGGATCGAAAGGGATAAACAAATGCCTCCTTCCCACTCTGATCTCCTCTGTACGATTCAGGTAACACGCAAGTGCACGAATCGGACACATCAACATGTCTGATTCAAGACCGGACGAAAGGAAATCAAATAAGGCTGGAATTGTGAACTCTCGAGATATGGAATCGTAGAGGGCTTGATTCTTGGCCATAAACTCAGGTACTGTTGTGAGAACTACTGTGCTCCAGTTCCTAGAGTGTCTGATGTTCCTTTTACCGAGCACATGCAGCTCTGACACTCTAGCTGCCGAAGCAAGAGCCAACAAAAACGAAGTTTTGTATGATAAGTATTTTAGCTCAATAGCCTCTATTGGCTCGAATGGTGGCTTTCCTAATTGCCGAAGTACTAAGGCTAAGTTCCACTTAGGTAATTTCGGAACAGCCGACTGACCAGTTATCTTGTATGACTTGATTAGTGCAGATAAATTTGGATCAGTCGAGGGATTAATCCCAGTACCCAGTAGAATAGTTTGAGCAATGGCCGCTCTATAACCTACCGTAGCGGGCACCAGGCCCCTATCCCTGAACAGGTACAATAGAAACTCTGCTACTTCAGGGATAGTTGCGCAGGATGGATTGATATCCCTCTCTCCACACCAAAGATCGAAGATTGCCCACTTTGAGTTGTATACAGCGGAAGAGGACGGTCGAATCGATTGTGCCATTCGGCGCTCAAACTTCGCTGAAAATCCCGCCTGAGCAAAGTGCTTCTTGAGCACTTGCACACGTGGTAGTAGAACAGTCCTGGCTGGCTGTGGAATATCGACGTTCCGGGCTGGCGCAGTAGATTGTGCCATACCGGAAGCTGTCTTGGTACATCTACCAGAAGATCCAGCAGTTCCGGGAACCACGGCCTTGCAGGCCACCACGGAACAATCAGGTAAACGACACATGTGTGTTCGCGGATCTTCTGGATTATCTTCGCTAGGATAGCTGGAGGAGGCGCATATGCTACCATCCTTGACCAGTCCTGCGATAGGGCGTCCACTGCGTATGCCGTCGGATCTGGGACCGGCGACATGAACAGGGGCAGTAGATTGTTGCGCCGAGTGGTGAACAGATCTATGTGTGGCATCTCCCAGACATGAGCTATTTGTTTTAGTATGGCTGGGTGAAGTTGCCACTCCGTGGGAATTATCTGATTCCGTCGTGAAAGCGAGTCCGCTAAGACGTTCAGAACCCCCAGGATGTGTCTGGCCAACACCGATATGTTGTTGTCCCAACACAGACCGAAAAAGATTTCCGCTTGGCTTTGTAATTGCGGAGATCTCGTTCCCCCCTGCTTGTTGATGTAGGATACAACTGTTGTGTTGTCCGTCGCAACTAGCAGGTTCCTGTCGGTCAATACGCTCACCCACGTGCGGATGGCATGTGTCACTGCCATAAACTCCAACACGTTTATATGGTACGGGCGTTCCTCGATTGTCCATAACCCGGATATCGACTTGGACTCGAGGTGGGCTCCCCATCCTTCCATAGATGCATCCGTGAACAGGTGATGAGACGGACGAGTGAGTGAGTGAGTGAATAGGGTTTAACGTCGCTTTCAACATTTTTTCAGCTATATCGCGACGGGGAAGGGAAGGGAGGGGAGGGGAGGGGAAGGGGAACCTACTTGTAACAGAGCAGATCTAATGCTGCCATTTTATAGTGCTGTCCCACTGAAATATCATGCCGTTGAGACGGACGAAATGGAAGTAGGGACACACCCCGCATAACGTTGAGTGGATCCAGCCACCATTGGAGGCATTGTTTGACTAGTGGTGTTATAGGAATCCACGGATTCAACTGCCTTTCGACCCATTCGTGATTGAAGTAAATCATTAAGGGCCGAAGCTGCAACCGCCTCTTGGTGTTACATCCTGTGTTGACATCAAGAGGCCGATTATCGCAGCAAAGTGTAAAGCCCTGGCTTGAGATAACTTGAGGAATTGAGGTATCCTCGCTGTTATCTTTTGCCATCGATCTTCTGGGGGTTTGGCAAGAGCTCGTAGCGTATCGTATTTCACCCCCAGAAATTTGCGCCTTTGTGAAGGAATCAACTCTGATTTCTCTTCGTGTGGGATGTATCCCAAGTCAATATCCTTAAGACAAACTGGGTGTCTAGGATTAACTGCTCCTTGCAGGCATTCCTTAGCAGGGAGTCGTCGATATAAAAGTGGTACTTTATACCTAGACTGTGCAGGAATTGTGCCACTGATGTAAACACTCGTGTGAACATCCAAGGGGAAGTGGATAGGCCGAACGGAAGCACTTGAATTTGGAAGCGTCGTTTGCCGACCATGAATCTCAAGTACTTCCTGTCCTCCGGATGTATCGGGATATGCAGGTCTGCATCCCTTAAGTCCAGAGAAGTCAGCCATTCCCCTTGTTTGAGTACTGTCCGGATAGACCGGAAGGACTCCATGCGGAAGTGTGGCGGTGGAGTGAGGTAGTCCTTGTTGAAGCACTTTAGGTTTATAACCATGCGCATCTTCGACGTGTCTTTCTTGGGGTCCAGAAAGACCGGCGAATAGAACCCGGGTGACGTGTCCCAAACCGGAAGCTCTATTACTGCTGCCTTCTCTATCAGCTTGTCCACAGAGGACTGCATTGCTGATAGATGACCCGTTCATAATGGTATATGAGACGGAAGGCGATGAGCAGTCAAGGGAGGAAGCGAGTCGAACAATAGGTGATAGCCGTACCTGATCGTTCGAATGACCCACGCTTCCGTCCCGATCCTTATCCAGTTCCTCCAAAACAACTGCAGCCTTCCCCCTACCGGAAGGTCTAGTTGTTGGGGAGCTGGAAACATTATGTCTCGGTGTTCCCGCCATACCGGAAGCCACCCGGTATGGCCCAAGACATCAGGAATCCTTCTTTGACTGCTTTGATTTCCCCTTACTCTGCTTCTTATGGCCATAGGTTGATACTCTTGGCTCTAAAGAAGCAGGCGCTTGGCTATGCTGTTGGCCGGAAGCACCCTTATTAGCCTTGGAACTAGGCGGGTTCTTCTTCGCCTTTGGACCCGACCCGGAAGCCATAGAACTCTTAGACGAAGCACCGGAAGGAACTGACCTGTCATGTTCTATGCGATCCATTTCAGGTCGAACTTCGGCAACAGCATCACCAAACAGTAAAGAAGGAGCCCTAGATGTCTCTAGTAGACTCCTCTTTACTGCTTCCGGTGTGTAATTGTGCATAAAAGGAATGAAGGCCATTCTCCTTAAATACACCAGCATAGAGGATAAGTAGGCATTATGTGCCAATAAATCCTCTACTGCACCGGAAGCAATCTTCTGGTTGTCAAGAACGAGGTTTATACCCTCCTGTAACTGATCTTGACTCTCCGCACCCGACAGCGAGAATAAACCATCCTTTATGGCTTTAAGAAACCAGTCGAGGTGATTCGTAATCGCCACTCCTTGTCGAGCAGTTTCCTCAAGTACTGCGGCCTGTTTGTTCGTGCAAGGAACATCTGGATTACTAGGCACTTTAGTATTGCTAGGGCATAAATACTGAAAGTCGCCGTTCACCTCTGCAGACCGGAAGCTAAACGGTGAGTTATGTACGCCGTAACTTCGTATGTTTGGCTTCTGTACTGGGAACGGACCAGAAGATCCTGCAGGGCGGAAGCGAGCTTTAGGTCTCAGCTTTACTGCACGTTCCTCCTGCGTAACGGGTTCTGCTAAAGTTCTATGGAACAAGTAGCAAATAGAATTATAGCAGTTGAGGCCGGAAGCGTGGTTGCCGATCTCGTAACCCGGTTTGACTCTCCTGATTCAGTTTCAATATCCCCCGCATGTGGGACCGGAAGCTGCATATCAGGAATCAAGTCATAGATGCCTGAAATAAGTTCATAATATTTCCTAGCATCCGGATCAGCATTGGTAGGTTCATTCAATTCAGATCAACCGTACTGATCCCTATCCACTTCCATAGCTTCCGGGGCTTCCTGCCAGGAGGGAGTATTGGAAGGGATAGTCCTCGTCAAATTAGCTTCCGGTTTCCTACACTGTTCAGCCAAAACCGGAAGCGGGGACGTACCGCTCCGGAGTTGACTGGTCGTCATCTCTCTCAATTCCTTCATTTCCTCCCGTTGCTGTTCCATACCGCGCAGTATGGCAGCCAACATGGGATCAGTCACTTGAGAGTGGACCGGAAGCAAGGCCTGACGAGGTGTGTTCACTCTCGAGGACCCTACATATGACCGTGAGCACGGCCACTGTAAGGGTCGGTGAACTGGCATACGAGGTCGTAAACCGGAAGCACGTATAGGAGGACGCATCATACGAAGCATAGCCGGTCCCGTACCTCGAACACCACCGGAAGCAGATATCTGACCTAAGCCACGCAAGGGCGAAGATAGACCAGCAACCGGATGCCGCATAATTTGACCTGCTTGAAAGGGATCTTGATAACACATCTCAGTGACAGGCAAAAAATTTGGCATATCATAGGTACCTGTATACATACCATACTGCTGTTGTTGCGGGAACCTTAATCTCTGGTGGCCCAGAAGGCTCGTAGTCACAAATGTCTCGGCAGTGGGGACGAGGAAGGCCACCAGAGTAACCGGAAGCAGGTTGGGGAAATTCAGACAAACCGGAAGCAACAGTTAAAGGCGTAACTGAGCGACCGGGAAGTCCAGGCCTTGACAGCGTCGAGGAAGGGATTTTCCCAACCTCGGACCCAAATGAAAACTTAACATTAGGCCCCTCACTAGCGCTGCCTAAGTTTTCGTAATCAGAAGTTGACTCCGATCGAGAGATCGAAGTCCCCTGGCTTTCCCACGCTAAGCCTGGGTCCGTTACCGATTTCCCTTCATCGTCGTATCCAGGCGTCCGCTCATTTGGAACCTCCACTTCCACAGTCGTTGTAGTGCCAGATTCCACATCTTCGATTATTCCTTCCACTTGTACCAACCGGGTCGGCTTCTTACCTGATTGACCCTTCGCCTGGTCTGAAATGGAAGAATCATGAGCAGGGGGGGGGGGGCGTTTGTTTATCTTTATTTACGTTCAATAGGCCGACTAGAGTAGACCCAGCTGCAGAACATACAAACCCCCTAGCCTCCTCGCCTACGCTAGTACGAGGAGACTGTGCTACATACGTCTCATTGGCGAGATCGGTAGGCTTAACGACATTATTTCCCTCGTTAGCTGCCAGTGAACCGGCTAGATACACCTGGAATATACTGGGCGCCCACACAATACATTCTTCACAGGCCGTATCCCATGTAGATTCTTCCCTGGCGGCATGGCGGACACGTTGAGTGATGGTCATAACTAGGCTTGTCACCTCCACAAGACATGCATGACATTTGAGACATATTTTGAGCCATTTTTACGCTGATAACTTATAGAATACTTCCAAAGGACTTCTTGCAGGATATCAGACGTCTGAGGTAATCCAACTGTGAGTGATTTCGCTAGGAATAGGCAATTTTTCACGGAGTTGACAATGTTTACTTCCAGCCCCACGAAGCAGTAGAACAAGAAGGAAGTAGAATTGTGGGTAGCTATGCATTCACGTGACTAGCAGGGGAGATAACTGTGTCATTTAAATTCTTACTGTGACATTTCATGTGGACAAGAAATGCAAAGAGTGGAAGTGAGGTAAGTTTTCAGCGCAAATAACATATATTTCATCTCAAAAATAGCACAGGTACATCCTCTAATCATAAGAAACATGTGTACCAAGTTTCATAATCATTCAAATGACAGCTGACAACTGCAGCAAACTTTCTAAGTACAGATCTACATGTGTACTTCAGCTAAACGCAAAACTTATTGGGATTTTAACATTGGAGCACCCATGGAATATTCACAGGTAGTACCCGCATGTGGATTACCCAACCCCCATATTTGTTTAAATATTTTTTTTACATTTCTTCAGAATTTTTCTAGATTGACAATGACATCCTCTTTTGCCCCTCACAATATCTGGCATATAGTTCATGTAAGAGGAAGTGACGTGAATTTACGGGATTTCCAATAGTAGCAAATGGGGGAAGTGGTCGGCCATTGTTCCATATGCTAACATGTAAAGTCACGTTGAAAAGCGGAATCTCCTCTTACATGAACTATATACCCAATATCTATACTTTACTTCGTAAGGCGAGATAACAAGCATTCTGAGAGCCCCAACATCTCGCCTTGCGGGGTCATCCGCCGAAGGTGCAGCAGTATTGAAAGCATACATGTAGAGCAAACAATAAACGTCTGGAATAGGTGATGTGGTACAGACAATAATGTCTGGAATAGATTAACTGGTACAGACTATAACATCAGTCCCATGTGGGATTACTGGCATATAAGTTAACCCCATGTAGGATGGATAGGTCAGTGCCGTCGGATTACTGGCGCATAGGGCAGTCCAGTGTGAGATTACTGCTGGATAGGCCAGTCCAGTGTAGGAATACTGATGGATAGACCAGTCCCCTGTGGGATTACTGCTGGGTAGTCCAGTCCCAAGTGGGATTACTGCTGGATAGGCCAGTCCGGTCTGGGTTTACTGCTGGATAGATGAGTGTCGTATGGGATTAATGCTGGATAGGGCAGTGCCATGTGGGATTACTGCTGCATAGGCAGTCCAGTGTGAGATTACTGCTGCATACAGCAATCCTGTGTGGGATTACGGCTGGGGAGGCCAGTTCAGTCTGGGATTACTGCTGGATAGGTCAGTCCCGTGTGGCATTACTGCTGCATAGGCCAGTCCCATGTAGGATTACTGCTGGATAGGCCAGTTCAGTCTGGGATTACTGCTGGATAGGTCAGTCCCGTGTGGCATTACTGCTGCATAGGCCAGTGCCATTTTGGATTACTGCTGGATAGATCAGCTGTGTGAGATTACTGCTGGATAGGCCAGTCCCAAGTTGGATTACAGATGGATAGACCAGTCTGGTCTGGGATTACTGCTGGATAGTTGAGTTCCCTATGGGATTACCACTGGATAGGTCAGTCTCGTGTGGCATTAATGCTGGATAGGCCAGTGCCATTTGGGATTACAGCTGGATAGGTCAGTCCCGTGTGGGATTAATGCTGAAGAGCTGTGACCTAGGAAAACATGAAATATGTTTTACTGGAACTTATACACGTCAGGAGGCTATAGTTGTGATTGTGAATTGTCGAACTTTATCTATACACCATGCAAGCATAGTGTGACTGGTGACCTTGATGTGGTGAGTGATAAGGATCTGAAATTACTCCTGATGAAAGGACCTAAATATAGAGAGCCAAGAAGAATAAATCTGAAGGCCGACCAGAAGATAGTCCTGTCTGCATTAGAACAGTACGTTATTGATTGGTCTAAGCGAGAAAAAGTTGAACCTACAGTACTCGCTGATTGGCTGGACCTCACCAAGAGCAAGGTCGTTGAAACAATCCGCCATATTGACAGAAGTACTCTTCCCCAAGCAAAACAAGTACTGAGAAACCTCAATTCGCAAGAAGTTCTAGCAAATCTCCAGAGAAAATTCGTCATAGTCCCAGCAGACAAAGCTCCGAATAATATAATATTCATATGTAAATATTACTATTACCAGGTGCTGGTTAAAGAATTGAGTGTAGACATATCTTCATCAAATACGTCTACTTACTCCCAAACTGCATTTACTCTGGAAGATTTATTTAACAATCACAAAAAGTTTCTCAGGAAAGAGGTATTTGTCTTCCAACCAATCATAGCGACATACCAAAAATATACTGGACTCCCAAAATGCATAAATCACCATACAAAGCTAGATTCATAGCTGGTTCTAGAAGCTGCACCACCAAGCTTCTTTCAACCCTATTGACGAGGGCCCTTCAGGAGGTAAAAGCATTTTGGGAAAGGTATTGCGCCACTATTTCTAAGAACTCTGGCGTTGAATGTATGTGGATATTGAAAAACTCAAAATGTCTTACTGAAGAACTTGATGCTAAAGGTCACATACCGTACCGACATGTATCCACATGGGATTTCTCGACTCTCTATACTACAATCCCTCATCAGGACCTTATTGACCGTATAAGTTCATTAATAGTATCTGTGTTCAAGAAAACTGATCGTAGATATATTAATGTCGGAAGCCATAAAGCATTCTTTAGCACGACTACATACAAGAGATATCATTCATGGAATGTTTCTTTGTTTATAGAGTTGCTTGAATTTCTCATTAAAAATATCTATGTGAAATTTGGCAACACAATATATCAGCAGCATATAGGTATTCCAATGGGTACTAATTGTGCACCCCTGTTGGCTGACCTGTATCTGTTCTCGTATGAATATGACTATATGCAGGCGCTTTCAAAAACCGATCCATTCAAAGCCCGTTCCTTCTCATTCACCAAACGCTATATAGACGATCTTCTCGCTGTGGATAATCGCTATATAAATGACGCAGTGAAGGATATATATCCACCTTCACTGGATTTGAAGGAAACTACAGATAGCCTACAGGCACATCATATTTAGATCTCTATCTCTATAAAAATG
This sequence comes from Hanleya hanleyi, assembly GCA_036873755.1. NCBI lineage: Eukaryota > Metazoa > Mollusca > Polyplacophora > Lepidopleurida > Hanleyidae > Hanleya > Hanleya hanleyi. Next base: position 28,380 of record JAVTVY010017024.1, on the reverse strand, counting down.
AAGCGGGCATTCTCTCTCGTCGACTTTATGACAAAAGAGATGATTACAATTTTGACATCGTAAACTATCCCTTTTTGGATAGTAATATTCCAGTGGGACCTGCATATGGCGTATACATATCTCGCTTAGTAGCATTTGCTAGATCCTGTGTTAAATGTGATGCTTTTAACCAACGTCACAAAACATTGTTGCAGAAACTTATAAAACAGGGCTATTCCACCAAGCGCCTCCACTCAAAGTTTCTCAAATTTGGCGATACATATCGCATGCTGATAGCAAAATACGAACGTAGCGCGCAAGATCTATGGCGCTGTGTTTCGTAACTTGTGTCCGATTCCGCTTGGCCCGGGGCTAGGGGCCGTATGAACCCATGTACTTCAAGATCTTCATGGTACTCATATGAACAGTCACAATCAAAGCGTGACTGAGATACATCATTCTTTAGATGACGACTTTACAACGAATATTTTGGATTAAGAATACTGATCAGCGATACGGATTTGATATTTTTGGAACATCGTGATGTCTTGCCGGCATCATTGAAAACTGTTGACCGCTTCTCTCTTGCAGGAAACAAGCTTATGTTCATGTATAGTATGATTGTCTTTTTGAATTTGGTGCTAATACTGTTATATGGAAAATGAAATAGGTCTTTGGCAGGCGCCGCGGAGCATATTCAAAAGTGGGAGGGCTGACCCCTATCTCGACCATAAAGTGGGGGGGCTGAAGTCGCCCCTAGATAGGGCTTATAACATTACAGCTCCGAAAAGTGGGGGGGCTGAAGCCCCCCCAGCCCCCCCGGCTCCGCGGCCCCTGTTTGGATTATGGATGCGGATATTCTCTAATGGACGACGGCTGGATTATGAATGACGGACTAGACGCTTGTAATTATAGTCATCCCACGAAAGGTTCAACAAACTCTCCATGTACAGATCTACATGTAAATTTTTGCCCAACAAAAACCTTATCAATGGAAACATACAAAGTCTAAATTGCAATAATTAGGACAAAAATTCATATTTAATGTCATATTTCTTAAATAGCCTCAAATCACATTGAACTTGGGTAGCAAGTGTCAAACTCATCCAGTATCTTTCTGAGTTTCATTCTAAATGGAAGTATATGGATTGTAGATATAGAATACATAACATATTTGCAATATACAAACAACTTTTCAAAATAATTTGACAAGAAAATATCGAATTGCTGTGTTGTAGGACAGACGAAATTCCCACTCTTCTTGGAGACCAAATTGCAATGCCATAGAATATATTATATCTGTATTGTTTTCAGCATTGAAATGTTCCAAAATATTGATATAGGGTGGAATTGTGATTTAAAGTTGAACTGCAATCATTGTAGTGTACAACAAAGCCAAATGGTGAAAATATAATATCTGGATCAATTTCCAAGGTTGTCCGTCCACATCTGTAATGTTAGCACCTCTATGGAATTTGGTCATCTGTATCATACAATACTGTCGTCTCATACTTTTAATGAATTTGGTATGGAAAACGCTTATGTGTGGCTGATTCGGTACATAAAATCAACCAAAATATTTAAAAAGTAAATAAAAAATAAGGTTTTCAAAAACTGCTAACGTGACTCAATAAAATGTCCGTCCACAATTAAAGTCCCGTTAGCAACAACATTGTTCAAGCTATACTCTATTCTATAACAGTTAGTCAAAATTTCATTGTAAGTCTGTATTTCCTACACAGCACTTCCACTAACAATGTAATTGATGAGTCATGTGAAGTGCAATTGAATGTGAAAATTCAATTTGTTTTGTGTCCGTCCACTTAAGTAATGTTAGCAACAGAGTCACGTTAGCAATACAGAGTCACGTTAGCAATGCAACTAAGTAGGATTTACGTAAATTTTGTTGCAAATACAGGTCTTTCTTATGTTTACTTGGCAGAACTGACAAAGTGAGCCGAGTTGGTTGATAATAGCAGTCTGCAGTATTTATTTTTGCAGCTAAATCATCAGTTTATAAGGTGTCTGTCTGAATGTAACATTAGCACTGCCATGTTTATTGCCATGTCCGTCCACATGTGTCACATTAGCAATGACTGACACATGGTAAAAATATTGAATTGGCGTTATCAATTTGCCTGATAGTTCATGTACATGTAGATAACAGAGCTTAGAAACCATATATCTGATCTTCATCATGGTAAATTCTGGCATTTTGTGAAAATTCCCCGAAATAGGCATGTCCGTCTGTCCACAAAGTCCGTCCAAATGTAATGTTAGCAACAGTAATATTCGATTTTTGTTAACCTGTAGGTTGGTTAACAGGCATTACACATGCTCAAAGGGAATTTCCTCCTGATTTCTTTCTGAAATCATCTAGTTTGCAGCAAGCATCTTTTCCATAGCAAAAAAAGAAATGTTTCTGACAATGTAATGTTGCTAACGTTACTGCATGCTTGTCCGTCCATAGCATCACGTTAGCAACCACGTTAAATCGAACTTTTACTCAGAAAAACTATGCGCTATCTGCATGAAATGTTTTGAATAGTTTCAAAAAGTATTGTGGAACCTAAGAATTAATTTTCAGTTGTGTGTGGTCAAAACGTCACTTACACAGAAAACCTTTGGCAAACCTTGTGTCCGTCCTATACCCTTTCTTTGCATTTGCTGGGTATTTTTTCGTTGAAAACTAGCTTTCCCACCATTCCGGATGATCACGGACTGCTGGAGTGTTCATTCAATTATACTACATTGCATTAAGAGAAACATTTAGCTCCTGCTTCGTGTCAGAGCAGCAGGACACAGTTTCTCTGCACATCACTGCAGAGAAACTATCAGATGGAAGGGGGGGCAACAAAATCTATTCTAGATTTTCTCACAACCGACCAATTATCTCAAAACTTTCACAAAATCAGACTTCAAACCATCATTGTCAAGGTAACACATGCAAAACATAAAATAGTCAGTGTTTATTTTTCAGTGTTGAAGGCCATGTTTTGGCCCCCATTATACTGAAATCTGTCTTATATAATTGAAGAAAACACTATTTGCAAGCCAAGTCCCATCAAGGGCTGTAAGTTATGCATAACTTCATCCATCAAATGTTCTTCGCCATGCTCGAACCAGTCTCCCCAGGGCAGATTGTTTACAAGTATAAGTTTGCTATTGGGAGGTCTAACAGGCACATTGATTGGCTAAATTTGAATCATGACACACCTCCATTAGAAGCACTGATTGGTTACCCTCTTTTTAGAGCGGGGCTAAACCGAAGATATCATATTGTACATATTGGGGTTGACGTATTCCGGTTAGTGTGTGCCCAAGATCTTCTAAAGCAGCCATTTTAGAAGATCTTTTTAGTCGGGTAAAAGAAGACTATTTCAGGTTGAGACAAATCAGTTTGTTATATACGTATTAATGCATGTTTTTGGTGTGTTGTGTTGATTACTTCCGAAATGCTGGGTTGTTGACTTGTTTTTGTTAGAATACTAAAATTTTGCTTGATCGTCGCTATATAGCTGAAATATTGCTGAATGCGACGTTAAACAATTCTCTCTCTCTCCCTCACCATACTCACTGTCAGTAACGTGCGGCTAGCCAACGCGTGTCATCCAGGTGATTGGCCTGTAGAGACCTGCCATGTTCAGTTTGTCAGCTAGGAAAAACCTGTCTGGAAATAACTAACTTGGCACTGACAGGGATCGAACCCGCCATCCTTTGCACCATAGTCCGGCATCTTACCCCTAAGGCCCCATGGGGTCCGGGGATTGATTTGGGATGTCGTTGTGCACACTGCACGTCATGGTAAGAATAGGCCTTGGCTCCTCAGACAGCTTGTCATAAGAGGCGACTGACAGAGATCCGTGGGGTTCTCGGGTGTGAAAGGGAATAGGACCCTATCCGTGTGTTTCCTGGGTGTGAAAAGGAATAGGACCCAACGTCGTGATATGACTGAAATTTTGTCGAAAACGACGTTGAATTATATTCACTCACTTTTACCCCTAAGCCATGGATGCAGCTGACCGCAAACATTGGATTTATTTATATACCTTAACCGTAACCAGTAATACTGATCTAACACTAATTAGCACCCTACATTATTAGACATGATCACGCTTAAAGCAATTGTCAGACTTCAGTCATGTGATTTCTGGTTTGAAGCCGCTCAGCTGTCATCCACTCAACCAATCACAGCCCAGAGGAGTCTCATCGCTCTCGGTAAAGCCCTGTTCACATGACCAGAAAGGGCACTAAAACTAAAGCAGACCTCTCTCAAGTTATACTGTTGCCAAGACGTGAGATTTGAGTATATCCGCCCCGGGGATATGAGCCCCCGCAAAAATGAGAATTTCTAGGCGACATTTCATACAATTTTTCGCATTTTTGTTTCGTATAACAGCCTACCATTATACATTTCACCCTTCATGGAGGCTATAAATGGATACTTTACAACCAAGTCTGGGAACATTTTGAAATTACTAACTCCTTTTTCTGCAAACTGGAGCAATTTTGAAGGATTAAAGGTTATTTTAGAAATAATTTTATGAAAATGCCAAGATGCGGGAGATTTTGATATAGCTGCGTGAGAGCGTGAGACAGATGCCAAATGTGCGCGAGTCTCGCACCGAATGCGTGAGAGTTGATAGGTCTGCTAATGGCCAAATTTGTTTGAAATAATGGAAACCGAGACCCCACCTGCATCATCTTTCATAATACCCTGATTGGAAAGAAGGAATCAAGTGTCCACCTGACAATTTTTTTTTACTTGGATCTAGACTGGCATTTTTAGATGAAAAAAATAAATAAAACAATTTTAAACTATGAACTACACAGCCTAACTGGGGTGTGCGTTTGTGAGGCTATACCGCAAATTATGTCGAATCGACCCATCTTGCCAGAATCCAGCTATCGCGGATTTCTTAGACCGGACAGCAGAGAATTATCATATTATTTGCACACGTTCTTGCTATATTTGCATCATAATATCCACGCAGTCTGGGTGAATGTTTGACTGCTTATCTTCACCCACTCAGGGTGTCAAATGTACATACTATTGTTACTCTGGTTAATTGTTCGATTTAATTTGTACTCTGCCTCTTATGGTGTTTGTGCAATAAATACTTGAACTTGAACTTGAGAGTAAGCAGTTTTGCAGACCCCAGATTTCGAAACCACATGAGAGGGTACGCGGACCCCAAATTTCGACACCCCTCCCAGTCCCATTCCCCAAAATTCCCGCTGTCCCGTTTGAAATGATATATTAGGTAAACCACATACCAGACTGCACTAAATTACTACGCAGATGACAAAACATTCTTCGAAACCCAATAGCAGCCATACCCGAACTGGAAAAACAGCTGAACGTGTGTTTGCTGGAGTGCCATTAAATACTATCCTAGGGTATTCGAGCTTGGGGGCAGTGATCTCGAAACGTGTCCACGCCATTGATAAAGTGTTCACACCGAGAAAAAAATTTCTGGTCAACTATTTGACTTTATGGGAGTTTCACAGGTACCATTACAAAGCTGGTAAAATCGAAAGAAGGAGAATATATAAAAATAAAATAGTTATAACGAATTTATATCCTGAAAGTTTAACAAGTTTTGAACACGGTCAAATTATCAGCGAAAATTCCCAGGCAATATTCTTACATATTTCGGGTCAACGTTTTCATATTACATTTGAGTAACTGAACATGAACCCGAGAAACGGTCCTCTAACGAATCGAGCGCGACTGAATACGATTACCCCCTTTGGGTCTTGCCTCCGGGTTACACACCATTTGCGTACACTTCGCCATCCATAAGATCTTACCGCGTATAGATGACATAGATGGTTACAGGTTGCGCGTTACACAACACTGCCATGGATCTGACCAATTAGCAACACCAACATTGGGGTTAGGAGATCTTACTTTAGAAGATCTTTTAGTCGAGTGAAAACGTTAAAGTATTCTTTTACCCGACTAAAAGATCTTCTAAAGTAGCTCGTTGATGAAAAGTCTCTTACAATCTTAAAATCTATACAGTCGATCAGAATATGTTTCACTGTGAGACCTTCGTGGCATGCAATCCACCTTGGGGCAGGTTCCCTTTTCAGTCACAAATGTTCGCGAGTTGATCGTGTATGGCCGATTCTACATTGCCTGATCATCATGGCTTGAACGAAACGTTTCTGGCTGCTCAGATGAGTATATGCTACAGTTTTTTTAAACGCATAAAGTTTATTATCCACAGCATCCAATAAAGACTGAAACAGCTTTCTCACATAAGCACAGACAGAGGGTATGAAATTGATATTTATGGGATTCCAACGGGATCAACCTCATTATCTAGGGCTGCCTTAGCTATGATAGAGATAACCAATGCAAAGGTACAACTGGTACAAAATATTGTGACAATAAAGATGAAATGGTGCTTTAAATGACAAATTACAGCCGCGGAACACGGCTCCATCAATATTTTCAGCAAAAAAAAAAAAAATAATAATATGCAGAGACAGATAAAAAAACAAACCCCAAGGAGTAAATGAAAACATATCTGTATTGAAGTATTGAATGCAGATTTTACTTTCCTTGCTCTTTCCATCATCCCAATTAAGTCCTGGTTCGTCTGTCAAATCTGAGCCTTGAAGGATAGCTGTACACCGCAACGAATATCAGCCACTTCAATCGAAAATATTCGTGAGCTTGTGACCTCTCCGAACATGCCCATATTTGAATGACTAAAGCGCCAGGCAATGACTTCATCTGGTGGCTTTGAAGTCAGACGTTTATAGGCTATCCCAGAATTCTTTTATGATTTAAGATACGCCCTCAGGTTTTTTCCTCTCATGTGTTCGACTCCCCAACAAGTCAAAAACATCTGTGTTGGTGACATGATCATAGCTTAATGAACCTTTCGACCGAAATCATATAATTTTTAATATTTAAATTATTTCCACTTCCGAACACCCTCATTTTCTTGACGGGGAATATTGAACAAAATGTTGTGAGAAGAGTGAAGGATTTGTTTAATGTCACACTCGAGTTCATTCCACTCATATGGTGACAACAGTTTGGTTGCTTATGGTGGCCGATAAGGGACATCGCTAGGTATGTGGTTTGGTAACACGAAGGCAGGATGCGAAGCGCGAAGGCAGGATGCGAAGCGCGAAGTCCAAACACGAAGGCAGGATGTGAAGTGCGAAGGCAGGATGCGAAGTGCGAAGGCAGGATGCGAAGCGCGAAGTCCAAACATGACTTCGCGCTTCGCATCCTGCCTTTGTGTTTGGACTTCGCGCTTCGCATCCTGCCTTCGTGTTTGGACTTCGCACTTCGCATCCTGCCTTCGCACTCGCATCCTGCCTTCGTGTTTGGACTTCGCGCTTCGCATCCTGCCTTCGCACTTCGCATCCTGCCTCGTGTTTGGACCCCTTCGCGCTCCGCATCCTGCCTTCGTGCTTCGCATCCTGCCTTCGTGTTTGGACTTCGCGCTTCGCATCCTGCCTTCGCGCTTCGCATCCTGCCTTCGTGTTTGGACTTCGCGCTTCGCATCCTGCCTTCGCACTTCGCATCCTGCCTTCGTGTTTGACTTCGCACTTCGCATCCTGCCTTCGTATTTGGACTTCGCCTTCGCATCCTGCCTTCGCACTTCGCATCCTGCCTTCACTTCGCACTTCGCATCCTGCCTTCGTGTTTGGACTTCGCACTTCGCATCCTGCCTCACGCTTCGCATCCTGCCTTCGTGTTTGGACTTCGCGCTTCGCATCCTGCCTTCGCACTTCGCATCCTGCCTTCGTGTTTGGACTTCGCGCTTCGCATCCTGCCTTCGCACTTCGCATCCTGGCTTCGTGTTTGGACTTCGCGCTTCGCATCCTGCCTTCGTGTTACCAAACCACATACCTGAAACAATGCAGTGATGTCCCTTATCGGCCACCATAGTTGCTGGAGGAAACCGAAGTACCTGGAGAGAAGCACCGCCCGTCGGCAAGTAACTGGCAAACTTTCACACATGCACCAGCGGGGCTCGAACCCGTGACGGTTCAGCGGTATGAGGCCAGCGGTCACCAGCGAAAGTAGTAGTATAAACACCGTTCAATGCGGATTGGTGTCAGTGCGCATGCGCGAGAACAAAAAATGGGGCGGTATTGGGGCGGTGTGCGCAGGAGTGTTGTGCGCAGGTATGACGTCACTTCCGGTCTGGGTGAATGGGGCGTGACCTTGGGAGCATGTATTCCTCCGCGGTGATGCGGTCTGCCTCCGCGGACCGAAAGTAGTCCCAAAACCGTGGGTTTTCGTGAGAATGTTCGGCAATCTGTAGGGACCGCTAGTGGACCGATTGGGTCGAGTGAGGTTTCAAAGTGAAGCATTCGTGAAGGGGCATCTGATGGGCTGGGTGTGGGGTTGAAATATCGTCATTCTGCGCATGCGCGGTGGACAAAGGGTATGGAAATAGACGTTTTGGGGTCTAGGTGGGCCACTAGTGACCCTATGGAGTCGTATGAGGTATCAATGTGAAGCATTCATGAGGGAGCATCCACCTGGACTAGTGTTTCGCCCGTTGCCAACATTCTGCGCATGCGCAGACAGGGACTTCAAAGTGAAGCATTCGTGAAGGGGCATCTGATGCTGGGTGTGGGGTTAAAATATCGTCATTCTGCGCGTGCGCGGTGGACAAAGAGTATGGAAATAGACGTTTTGGGGTCTAGGTGGGCCACTAGTGACCCTATGGAGTCGTATGAGGTATCAATGTGAAGCATTCATGAGGGAGCATCCACCTGGACTAGTGTTTCGCCCGTTGCCAACATTCTGCGCATGCGCAGACAGGGAATTGTGGGAAAAGGGTATGAAAATAGACGTTTTGGGGTCTAGGTGGGCCACTAATGGTCCGATGGAGTCGAGTGAGGTATCAATGTGAAGCATTCGTGAAGGAGCATCCGCCTGGACTAGTGTGTCGTTCGTTTTCGACGTTCTGTGCATGCGCAGACAGGGAATTGTGGGAAAAGGGTATGAAAATAGACGTGTTGGAATCTAGGGGAGCCCCTAATGGGCCGATGGTGTCGTATGAGGTCTTATTTTGAAGCTCTCGTAAGGGAGCATGCGCCTGGACTAGTGTGTCGTTTTCATTCTGCGCATGCGCAGACAGGGGGCTGTGGGAAAAGGGTATGGCCATAGACGTTTTGGGGTCTAGGTAGGCCGATGGAGTCGAGTGAGGTATCCATGTGAAGCATATGTGAAGGAGCATCCGACTGGATGGATGTGACGTAAAACTGGCATCATTCTACGCATGCGCAGTAGACCAAGGGTATGGAAATAGACATTTTGGCGCCGACATGGGTCCGATGGAGTCGTCTGAGGTCTTATTTTGAAGCTCTCGTGAAGCAGCATCCGGCTGGACTCATGGTTCGTCCGTGTTCAAGAGTCTGCGCATGCGCAGTCTGGTCGTAGTATAGAAAGCAGGCATTTTGGGGGTGCGTGGGGGTGTGTTTGACCAACCACCATGGGTCCGCGGTTGTGGTTTGGTGGTCTGGGTTGTTCGCACAGACGTCACTTCCGGTTTCATAAAAACTACCTCCGAATCCAGAAGAGTTCCAATGTTCCCGTAGACGTAGGGTCCGGATTTTCAACATCCGGGTTTTCTCCGGCCCGGCCTGGTCAGCCCCGGCCTCAGCGCGCGCGCGCGGGTTACTCCGGCCGCACGCGCGCGCGGCATCACCGGAAGTGCGCTGGTGAATTTCGGATTATCCTAGGCCACTGATTGGCTACTTTCTCCACGGTGTTCAAAGCCAGTTTCACTGAATCTCCACATGTCTGTTATAGCCTTCATGCCTTATGCTCATATAGAAAACACACAAGACAGGGTTTTTTTGGTCTTCGTGGTGACATGTGGGGATTCGGTCATGTCTTCCCGCACCTATAACCTCTATAGTTTTTTTCACTCCACTTGTTGCTCTTGTAACTTGTAACTCATCGTCAAAATTTTTGTGCTGGAATGCCCGCTCTTAACCTAGACCAAAACATGTACTTGGTCTGTAGGCTGATTTCATTGGCTCTCCATTTTACTGCAGTGCTCTTGCATTGTTTTCTGGACATTGATGGGTTACATTTGGCCCCATCCTAGGCCACTGATTGGCTACTTTCTCAACGGTGTTCAAGGCCAGTTTGACTGAATCCCCACATGTCTGTTATAGCCTCCATGGCCGCTTGTTTTAGGCTCATATAGAAAACAAACAAGACAGGGTTTTTTTGGTGAGATCTCATTTTGTTTTTTTATTCAGTGAACAACAACAACGTGAGAACAACCACGTGAAAACTGAAGCCCAGAACAGGGGGCTTGTACATTGAAAGAACTGAAGCCCAGAACAGGGGGCTTGTAAACTTAAGCCCAGAACAGGGGGTTTGTACATTGAAAGAACTTAAGCCCAGAACGGGGCTTGTACATTGAAATGATCGGCGGCCCAGTCATATACGAGTACATCGCGGTCCTCGGCCTTGGGGTACTGGTCAAACATCTGTACGATGGTAGATAAGGTTCTTTCCCGGCATCGATGGTACAGGTAAAACAAGCAATATTGTCCGCACACGCTACTGGTCAGGCTTTGCAACGTTTGACTGTTCCAACACCACGTCTCTGTGCCTTGATCCATGAAGTCTGTTAAATCGGGATGGAGGGGTGGTAGGCCGTACGGATCAAAGTATTCGCCCTGCTCTTCTGTCAAGTACACGGCCACCCAATGTTCACCAGGCCGATCCATCGGGTCCGTGTTGAGAACGTAAGCAGCAGGATACATACGGTCTAATGGGAACACATCTCGGGCGAACACCCCTTGAAAGACCATACGTGTACCTGATATCATTGGTCTTCGATGTGCGTCGTCGCTGGGTCGGTCGTCGACTGGTGCGTGGTCTCGGTGGTGCAGGTCTTTTATTCCCTACGGTGCGTTGTGCTTTGGCCACCAAGACGCCTCCTGCTTCTTTGGCCCGCCGTTTCAAGGCTTCTTTGGGTGCCGTACCCCACAAGACATCACCGGCGACTTGCAGTCCACTGCGTACCGCTTGTTTTCTGATTGCTTTCACCCCACGCGTCACCAAGGGCAGGAACGTTTTGACGATGCTCCCGAGTATGTTCCCCAGCCCATGTCCTCGTTGCATGCGTGCACCACTAAAGACCGGAAGGCCACCTCCGGCCTGTTGGGCATAATAGTCCATAAAGCTGCGTGCATCGCACTCGTAAGGCACCTTCATTATACAAAGTGGGGTGCACGTGCTTGTCGAAAATGAAGTGTCAGCACCACTTTTCCTCGTTCGAATGCCACCGGTCGTCCCGTGTCATCTCTTATATCCACCGTGATAGTGTTGATGTCGGTTTGTTGTACGGGTAGGTAGAGCATGTGAGTGAAACTGTGGGTAACTTGATCTCCATACGTCTTTTTAATGGGGACTACCCGTAACAGCGGTGTGTTGATATCGCCCACGATGTGGTTGTCGACCACGTCCGAGTAGACGTAGAGTCCGTACATACCCGACTTCATATCCATCGGGATCTGGCCTTGGTGGGCGGTGGAACCAGCGAACGTCTGTAGATCGAAACCCAGCATTTGCTGTAGGATAGGACTCAGTACGACACTCACGTTGGCGGTGAGGATGAGCTGTGCCTTGTCGTTCTGTGCGTTGTAATCGAAGTTCACGTGATTCTTCAAGGGAAAGGTTTTGATGGGTTTTGAAACATTCGTGACCTCCCGTAGAGCCTTATAATGCAACAGTCTTGTCAGCCCCTCCATGAACTCCTTGGGAGTATCGTATTGGCCTTCGGGAAGGGTGAGTCGGGTGTCTTTGCCTTCGTAGGTCACCTCGTACCACACTTCATTGGCTCTCACGTTGTACCACGAGTAAGGGTATTGGATATCCACGAGGCCACATTCCCAGCGCCCAGGTAAATGCAACGGTTGCGGTAACTGGGTCACGTACTTGGCCAAGGTGTTTTCAGGAAACACATCCAGCGAACTGTTACTGGGTAGGGTGAGGTAAAACATGGCGACTGAGCTGTCCTGCTGCTGCTGTTGATTTTAATAGGTGTTCCAGGCCTTGGGCGGTTGTGTCCGGCGTCGTGTTCGTCGCGGTGACTTGCTACGTGTCACGGCTCTGGAGATGTGGGGTGTCTTGATCAAGGGTGGTTTTTTAAAGGCGTGAAAAGGAGGTGCCCGTTGTGGTGGTGTTTTGGGGGGTGACTCCGGTTCCCACTCGGCTTCCCAAGAAGGTAGTGGGCCACTCGGCGATTGCTGGGTCCGCTGCATCCAGGCCCAGCGCTGGGGGTTCCCCACCAATTCCTGTGGTACATGCATGTCTTTCAAGCCTTGAGCGAAGACCTCCCATCCTCGAGGATCCGTGTGCGACCTGCGTTGACGCATCAGGTCATTCACTAAATCCGTCATGTGGGTACCGGGGACCACTTGATTCTGTACCAGTAGTTCGCCTTTATCATTCCAAGTCATGTTAGGATTCTGTTTCATCCGTTGTAATACCAGGCCAGCTTGTTTCTTGAACGATGCAGGTACACTCTTCAGGACTTCGTCTTCCACCCACTGTGGGGCTGTGGGTGATATCCCTGGTAATGGCTGCTGTTGGAGCGGTGCTGAGGTCGGCGGTGTGTCGCGTGGTGGTGGTGGTGGTGGTGCTGGGGTAGAGAGGTTTTTGTATTGGTCCATGAACGTCATGTACCGTTGAAGCGTCTCATTGTACCGTTGTACTTTCTCACTGTCGCTTAACCCCGGTCTTTGTAAGATCTGTTGCAGGGTAGGGCGATTGGAGGTTTTGAAGGAACCGTGGTTCGACGAGGACCATTTTTTTTCGTGTGGTTCATTGTCGGCCGAAGAGTCCACCCAATACTGGACCCAACATGGAAGCGGCCAACGGTGCTAAGATGGCCCCGAGAAAGCCGCCTTTCTGTAACACCTTTTTCTTTTGTGTTTGAGAGACTCGCTTCTGGACTAGGGTTCGGAGACCTGTCTTATGCTTGGCCGGAGTCAGTGGAACGTTGCCTTTTAACAGGTTGTATCCGATCTCGCACAGACAGCGTACATGGTCAGGATCCGCACCGCGCACAATGGTTCGGACCAACTCGGGTGGGGCCGTCTTCAATACACGAAGCGTCGGGGCGTGCTTCCGTACTCGCGCAGACATCATGTACAACTAATGCTAGAACCCACAACTGTGCCCTTTTTATCTACCTCAGAGAACAGAGACAAATTCAATCATGCTGTGGTATTAATTCTTTTTATTATCCCCATCATCAAACACACACACTCCAGCTGGGGGACCACTGTGGATGTGTTTACATTATTTTTGCATGTACACGTGGTGGGTCTCTCCGGGAAAGATGCTGGTCTGTAGTCGAAGGTGATCGGGGGTGGCTTGCTTGAGGTCGAAGAGCATATACCCGTGCTGAGGGGTTGTCGCATCTTTAAAGGCTTCCAACGCAAATGGTGTGCGGCCGGGATACATCTGTCTCGCCAGGTGCAGCAGTTGAGTGGTATCTCTCGGGTTTTTGAAGACCACCAGGTAGTGGGCATTTAAGCTGATGTTCCGATGTTCTTTGATTTTACTGAACAGATTCTGCACAATGTAGATGATGCTGAGCCGTCGATGGTGGCTGCCTTTGGTAAAGAGTTGGGTGACTCGCGCATCCGTCTCCGCCATGGGATCATCCAGAATCACCAAGGTGTCCGGTTCCAAATCGGCCAGGTTGGGTAGGCCTTCCACGAACGTGATGTGGGGCATTGCTGCATACGCTGCCTGCCATTCTCCGTAACACCACAGGACTCGGGCAATGGGTGGGGTGATCATGCTGTCGGCGTGTTGAAGGAGCGTCCTGACGAAGTGCGTTTTGGCGGAGCCCGTCGGTCCTGCGATGACGCAAGTGAAGGGATGCTGCCACCGAGGGTCCATGGCTGGAGGTGTATCCGCTGTCGTGATAACCCGCTCTTGTAAATTTGGTACGAATGAACTGGAGTGGTGGTGGGTACAACGTCGGTCGTCGTTGTCTGTTCACTGTGAGTGATGATGGTGGTGGGTATAACGTCGGTCGTCGTTGTCTGTTCACTGTGAGGGATGAAATCCGGTGGGTTTTCAGACGTAGTGGGTGTATTTGGTGTAGGTGTGGACTGTATACTTGGTGTGGAGCTCGATGTGGCTTGTACACGGGGTGTGGTGGTTGTGATGACTGGGCTCGATACGGGGTTGACTGGTGCTATCTGTAGACTGGTTTGACTGATGGGTGGTGTTCTAAGTTGGTTAAGTAGCGTGCTGACATAGGCTGCGTCGTAAAACACACCTCCGTACAACACACTCAGCAGGGTTAGCACTATCACCACAAAGCTCACTTGCGCTTTGCGCGTTTTGGGAGACGCTGTGTTCAGAGGCAGCTGCTGTTTGTCCATAGCACTGTGGTCGAACGTGGAATGAAGGATGACGACAGTGGTGTCTGGCTTTATAGTCGTTTCACCTGGTTGGCAGCGACCCAGGAATTGAAGGAACTGGGCCAGCCTTGCCATTTGACGAAATGAAACAGTTTGCCACGTCGAACTTGCCCTTGACTTTACTGATCCGTACAGGGTCCCCAACCTTGTACACCTCCTTCGGCGTTCGCTGCGATTGCCTGGGGTACAAGACACGCCGGACTTGGGCTTCATTGCGTTGGGTCACGGTAATGGGGGCTCTCTCTATACTCCCATGATAGGCTCGATTGTAACCACTCACAAGTTTCGGGAGAACATCGATGTACCGCCTTGTATTCTTATAGGTGAAATATTTATACATGCGGCCTTTGAATGTCCTGTTGAACCTTTCCAAAACGGAAGCCTTGGTCTCGTTGTACGTATGGAAGAAAACACCTTCTGGGCTTTCAGAAACTGTTGGAACGGTCTGTTGAGGAATTCCGTGCCTTCGTCGGTTTGCAAATACAAGGGTTTGCGCCCGGTCTTGAAGATGTCTTTGAACGCCGCTATGAGATTCGTCCCCGTTTTCGTCCGGATGGGTACCACCCACGCATACTTCGACAGGATATCGATGCACGTCAAGATATACCGATTCCCATCGTTGTGTTTGGCAAAGGCGCTCATATGGACCAAATCCGCTTGCCACTGGGCATCTAGTCCTCCCACGATGACCCGGTTCCGTAGAAAATGGCGACGGACAGATCGATGTAAGGTATAGGTGTCTTGTTTTCTTTTAACCAATCTCGGACTTGGGCACGTTGTATCCCCTGGGGTTTGGCCGCTCGATAGCATGCGCAGAATGACGATATTTCAACCCCACACCCAGCCCATCAGATGCCCCTTCACGAATGCTTCACTTTGATACCTCACTCGAGCCAATCGGTCCACTAACGGTCCCTACAGATTGCCGAACATTCTCACGAAAACCCACGGTTTTGGGACTGCTTTCGGTCCGCGGAGGCAGACCGCATCACCGCCAGACCGCATCACCGCGGAGGGATACATGCTCCCAAGGTCACGCCCCATTCACCCAGACCGGAAGTGATGTCATACCTGCGCACAACACTCCTGCGCACACCGCCCAATACCGCCCCATTTTTGTTCTCGCGCATGCGCACTGGCACCAATCCGCGTTGAACGGTGTTTATACTGGCCTCAGGCTCCTAAATAAAAAAAAGTCCCAATCCGTTAACCCCTACACGTAATCTCTGCCAAAGACCAGAATTTCCCGATTTTTTCCCACCTTCGTTGCAACGATAATAGAAAGCCGTTGGTACCACTGGCAAGTATTGTATTTGTTCTAATCAGCTGCAAATTTTATTTCGATTCACTGCTCGATAACATGCCTCGCTGGGGCACTATTTGCGGGGCTTGAGCACTGCTTTCAGCAGGCAGAGAAAACAGCGAAATGAGCACCTCATGTGTAGAGGCGCGCACAGCTTGAAATTTTGACGGTAAAAGTTTGACAAGAAGTTTGACACCTTGTAGCACTTGAAATAAACTACTTCCTGTCGAAAGATGAAAGTCTAAACTCAATTAGGGAACCAGCGAGATACAATTTTGTTAATACTGCCGAACGTGTAAATTATTTAGGAGTCTGATGCCTACTACTACTAGCGAAGCGCTTTAGAGCACTCGGCCACCGAGGATTTGACGCAGTTTGATTTTGTCCGGACAATAACTGGAGTACGATTCAACTTCAAAATCTACTTCAGACTTGGGGGGTGCCTTGACATCAGTGAGAATACTCTCTGTATAACCCAATATGGTCACCATCAGCCATTTACACATTTCTTGTCTGACTAATAACTGAATAACTATTGAACCGATCGTCTTCAATCTTGGATAGTGACTTGACATCGGCGAAAGGACGGTTGGGATTGCTTTTCAGTTAACTGTGTAATGCAAGCTGTCAAGCGATCTTGGATTTTCAGCAGTTGGTTTTTTTTCTGGACAATATCTCGAGAACGATTGAACCGATCGACTTTACAATTGGAGAGTGGCTTGACATCGGTGAGAGAATTGTTAGGATTGCTTTTCAGTTGCATGTGCAATCCAATATGGCCGCCATCAGCCATCGTGCATTGTCAGCAGTTGGATCTTTATTCATTTCTTGTCCGATCAATAACTCGAGAACTATTGAACCAATCGACTTCAAACTTGGAGAGTGTCTTGACATGGTGGGGGGACAGTTGGGATTGCTTGGGAGTTACCCGAGTAATAGATGGCTGCCAGTCATCGTCGATTTTCAGAAGTTGGATCTTGTCCGGACAATAACTCGAGAACTATTGAACCGATCGACTTTGTGGGATGTATGGCTCATCAGACAGATCTGCATTTTCAAAATCATACTCTCAGTCAATGAGTCGCTATATAGTTGGAATGTTGCTGAATGCGACGTTAAACCTTAATTCTCTCTCTCAGTCAATGATATGATAATGGGATATCATCGAACAACAAAAATCGACCATAGAGGTTCACGTTTCCCGCAGCAGCACCACCAGTTACTGTGGTGCATCCACCATAGCTGGTGCTGCTGGAGGGGGACGTGGTCGATTTTTGTGTTAGCTTACGCAGTGGGGCTGCTGTCGTAGCAAAGTCCATAATAAATCGCCGATATTAGCTGCAGAGCCCTAGAAAGCTATGTACTCCAGTCTGAGATTTGGAAACTAGCCAGTCTGGCATTCTGGATTTTCTGAGGATCTGTTTCAACATCCGCATCCGGCGGGTGGCAAAGGCTGCCTTGTACTTGTCTTCGGAAGCCACTGGACTGCTAATAGTCAGACTGCAAAATCGGACACATGGTCTATTCCTTGTCGAATAGAAGAAACTCTAGGTCATCCTTATCCATGGCGGCCTTTGCAGGGCTGTGGTTCTCCATGGACTTCGCTAATAAGGACTTCAGGTGCTCAGGGCAGGCCTTTAACTTCCTGATATTCCAGTTCAGCAGCGTCTATAGCAGACAGACTCCCACAAAGTGTTCCTTTCGTATTATGGTACTGTCATTGGAATTGATCATTCGAACTGGTACTTCTCCACCAAGGGATACGTTATTCAGATGAAGTCCTCGCTATGATCACCCAAATGTTCTCAGTGAACCTCGGTTCGACATCCAACAACCCGAATTCACCCGGCAGTCCAGCTTGTATCCTGTAAAAGATTTCAGTCCCGGTGGAAATGTGATGGTCTCACTCAGGGCGATCCTGCAGCAGTCAAAAGAGCCAATCATTACACACTGGAGGTAGATCCCCCAGATTAACTTCAGCTATCGTACACCGGTGTTTAGTCAGGAAGGCATATCTGCGAAGTGCATCGAGTGCACTTCGGGTCCAGCTTCTTCCACACTCGTTCCTGAACCCGACGTTAAATAAAATTCTTCCCCTCTCATTGGCTTATCAAACACTGATACCCCAGATGGAACATCATATCTGGACCTATACCTTTACAAGAATGACGAGGTATTTCTCTCACGGCCACATTCCCTCAAAACAAGAGTTTTGGGGCGTGTGAGTGGTGGTATTAGGGTGAAGTGTCAAAATATGGGGTCTCTATAAATAAAGGATTTACCTCCAAACAAAATACATCAGTATATTCTACAATTGTCACCTATATATTCCCGTCGTCAAATTAGTAAATTTGTGGAATTTTATACCGTTGCCGAGCGATTCAAAATCCAACGTAACTATCCATTCATCCCGGCACATCAATCATTTCTTATTGGTCAGTCGCGACACGCCTCCGGCAAGAGAGGTCACACACTGATCACCTGACCAATCAGAATTGAGAAAGAAGCGGGCCATCAAATCGCTGTGCCGAGATGAATGGACAGTTAGGTTGAATTTTGAATCGCCCGTCAAAGGTTGCACAAATTTACTAATTTGATGATGGGAATATATAGAGTGACAAATGTAGAATATGCTGATGTATTTTCTTTGGAGGTGAACCGATTATTTCTCGTTTCATCTAAAGTGCGTTTCACACCTTGGTGTATTTTGATATAAAGCATGGGGTTATGTATAGAGACCCCATATTTCGACACTTCACCCTAATACCATCGCCCACACCCCCCAAAACTCTTGTTTTGAGGGCCTGTGGCCAGCGCCAAACCAAGGTCTGAACAATGCTAGAAGTGCCCCACGTCTTTTGGCGTGATCCTATCACATGTAGATGCTTTCATCAGCATCTTCTTGGGCACTGATATTGACTAGACTTCGTCTGGGGTCGCCAATAGCACCGTGGGAACTCGAGTGGCCGCAGCCCTTTTGTCACTCAAAATTTAACCAGAATGGACATCAGCAAGAGTGTGATAACCACAAAGAAAGAGTTATGTGTGACAATGAGGCCGAGTTTCCGGTCCCTATGGAAATGGCGGTTGCATTCAGAGGACAACAAGCATTGGCAGAAAGGTCTCATAAGGAGTTTGATTAAGGATTGTTTGACAACGATTGATATGCGATGTAATTTTGCTGTTGGATAGTGGATAGAAATTGTTCCTCGCGTATAACTGTAATAGTGTTGAACGCGACGTTAAATAAAGTTCTATCTCCAGCCGCCTGGCCAAAGGGGGCCGTACCACGCCCACTGCAATATGGCCAGCCATTATACGAGACAGTGAGACACACCTGTCTTTTCCAGCAGCCACACGTATGGATCCATCCATCTCCGATGTACTCCCATCTGTATCTGGTTATTTTTCCAATGAAGCCATGACCGGTGTATCTGACTGGCCCAAAGCGCTGCCCATTCTCCTTCTAGTATTGAGGTAAAAAGGCTCTACTGCTGGTATGGTCTAGTCCAACCGATGCTTTGAAATTTCTGTAACCTATCGAGCCCGATCATCAGTCTTTCCCACAATTCTAAGGGCCTTGTAAACTGACAAACAACATGGTAACCAGAATTTTGAAATTGTGCGGACAAGCCTGTAGACGGGTTTCGAAATGAGCGGAGTTCGATTAATGTCGGTGCGAGCTCCGAAGATGCGAAACCCTGCTTCGGCATCCCATACACTGACAGAAATAGGGAGATCGTAGTGATGCTTGAAGGAGAATGCAGCAATTAACGGTACATTCCATGACATCAGAAGGGAATCAACGGGATGCCTTGGGAATCCTCAGAATAGGGAAATCAGAAGCATCAGCAGGAGAATACTCTCGATGCTGAGAGGAATCTGTTTTTGTCGATGCCTTCTGGATTCCTCCTTTCTTTTGGTTTTATGACTAAATTATGAACAATAACAACAATGGTTTGCTGCTGTCCACTCATGTTCTCAGTCTTGGTAGGAATGCCATAGTTCGACATAAGAATAACTTCCACCAATGTGGCAAAACATATGCTTAGAAAATGATACTCAGAACAGAATTTAAGCACAATATACACGTGTGAATAGTAACAACCCAGTGTTGTCCTTCACATTGAGAATTTATCCTTGAAGGCCTACATCCTCGGGTTAATGTTGATCAATAAATTTGAGGAATACCGGATCACATTTGGAACAAAAGCTATTTGGAACAAGAGCTTTGTAAAACTATTCTTGTGGCGATGATAAATGTAACTATTAACTGATGTGAAATATGACATCGATGGCACGAAGGAACTTAAGATTGATGTGGATTTTGCTGAACAAAGACGACCCGCTGTTTCCGGCGGCAGGGAATTCAGTAAACATGGGAGCGACCATCTTGATATTGGACGAGTAACAAGTGTTTTCTCGAGCCATACTTCACAGACGTGCCGTGGAGTGATCCAACTAGTTCGTAAAACGACAGGATTGTATCACCCGTTCGTGGTTAACACATTAATATTAATTCTGTTATAATGAATTCATCGAATAAATGTCCTTTAGTACTATTTTATTATGGCTGAGAGACCAAATCGATGACCATACATGATCAAGTTATTCACCTGTACGTCTGCAGCAAAATGTTTGAGATTGAACTGCGAGTTACTAAAAACTCGAAACAGTAAAACACGCGGATCGGATTGATGTGTAGAGAAAGTCGATCTAGGCTTAATTTACAAATTATGACACACATCAATAAAGAAATAGTGGCTTGATGATGGGTCCCATATAATGCCACAGCGCGAACTCTTACATCAGGCTATATGAAGTGACTTAATACGTCAACCAGAGAACATTACTTTCAAAGTCCTAGTTGGACATGCGGTTCATGTGCACATTTTGCCAGAAAACACTTAACTTCCGGCTAACCCCACACTTTCCAGATGTGTCCTTGCGCGAACTACATTAGTCAATCCTTTAACGAAAACAAACAAATGGACGTTTTTTAACCATAATGGTGCATCGTGATCTGTATTCACCAGTTGCACACGTAATCGGCTTGTAATACGCAGATTATAAGCTGCAAACCGTTCCACCGGCATTGATGCATCCGCATCAATAAGTTTTCTTGTTCATACTGAAGAGCAGACAGGCGGAATGAATGTCAACCACACGCACGCGCCAAAGATCCCACAGTCACGTGATGGAGGTGATCACGACAATTATCTAGAGAAACGGAAATCTTGACAAATCCGTAGGGTATCTTGTTGAGAACCAGTGGTCTCTTAACTGCCAGATATCCATTCAGGCATCACAGTGAACCCCCAGAGGAAGCTATACGAGAACCAGGGGTCTCAAACTTCTAGATATCGGTAACGCAGCTCCTTTGGCCTCCTGGTGAATCCTCTTTTTTCTCTCAGTGTAATTTATTTTTTATTATTATGATTTTTAATCTGGGATTCAAATGGCGCCTTCTGGTGCATTTTGACAGCATATTTCCAACTCTTGAGAACTTTTTTTTTTTCGTACGCTTGCTTGTTATCTACTGTGGTAAGATGTGTTCTGGTGCATTAAGAACTTCTGTAGAGTGATGGAAAGATACCTTAAGCAGAAAAGGTAAAGCAGAACTCACTTTCTTCCACCTAATATGTATTATTTGTTTTCAATTCCGGATATAAAATAGAGCGTCTGGAGGATTATGAACGTATATTTTAGATTTGTAAAAGACAGTTTCTGAATGAATGTCAACAAAAAAAAATCAGATGCAAAATGCGGTGTTCGGACAAGTACGTTCTGATATATTTCGACGGACATTTTATCAAAGTCACAGCAGTCATGTGGATATATTGTCCCGTTCTTGTCTTTATATGAAAATTTTTATGTCAGTGGTTTTAGTCAACTAGTTAGAAATGCGGGACTAAAAGAGCTTTCCATATGAAGCGGAAATTGAAAAAAGTGTATCGTTTTTGGACCAGTTGTTATACCAAACTTACTTGCACACTGTGAGATCAATTTGTAATCACTGCGAACAGTTGGATGTGAGATCAGTTTAATAGCAACTGGCCTTCCTCGCGAGTATGTACAATGTGAGAATTGTATAGCAACTCTCCTTCCCCGCGAGTAAAATGTGAGAATTGTGCTCGAGCGGAATATGAACCTAGTGAGGTAGCAATCTGATTAAAACTCAGACTTAATAACCGCTCCTCTATCGGACATGTCGCTAATAGAGGAACGGTTATTAAGTCTGGGTTTTGATCAGATTGGTGAGGTAGGTCTACGTATTTGTTGAGAGTAGCACACACATCAGTGACGTCACTGATGATGTTGGAGTCGCGCCTCCTCCATTTTGCCCGGGGTGCTTTAAACAGCGATATGTTACGAAAGTCACATTTGACGAGTACGCTGACCGATTCACCGGGCAAGTGTGGGTGACAGCTTTATAATTTTGTTGCTTTGTCGCTCCAAGCAGCACAAGATGTTCGCTACAACGTGCAGAGCAAGACTTTCACAGTCTGTGAGTTTTCAAAGTTTGTCGTTACTACTTTTTTTGTTGTTGATTATCCAGTGGTGTTGTTTTTGCGTTATCCAGACAGCTCTGTTGTTGTTGTTGCAAATAACCGGTTGAAGCAAGATCATCCCCAACCTTTGATTCCCTTCGTCGACCCAGTTTGATTGAAAACAGAGCAAGAAACCGATTCTCTGACTGGATCTTACTCTTGTTGTAACGTTTTTTTTTTGTCACAAAGGACCTGGTGCGGTTTAGTTAGTTTTTTGGACTCTACATGCGATGATGCGGTAAGGAAATTTTCGGTTAGGTATTCCATTCTGGAAGACGGAGGTATCCCAGCAGCCTTTGCGGCGGCCCCTAACAACTATGGCGTGGGCTAAAACGAAGCATGGCGACGTATACACTATGCATAGCTAGACCGCGCTTTTCACCGTTAATTCGCATTTCCGCGCCTTTTGAGGTTGGTAATCGTTTGAAATTGATAAGATACCATTAATAATGTAACATTTAACAGCTCGAAGGATCAATTGTGTGATAAAGACTCCAGGAAGGAGTAATAAACAGCTCTAAACAAACCTACGACAGCAAGCTACAGGGCGCTTACCCAGCCGTCAAAATCCTGGGGTTAACACAGCGGTAAAACACCGTTATTGTCAGCATATAACACAGATAATCTGTTTTACTTCCCCCCCCCCCTTCTGTTTTCATAGGGCTGTTAATTATACAGATTGCATGATTGACTTAATGATTGACTTAATGATGGACTTGATTGACTTATTGATCAGTAAATGGTAAATAACGCAGATATATACTTGTTTTAGCGTTATTGTCAGCATATAGCCCTTTACGGATAATTTGTTTTAATATTTTTTTTCTTCTGCTTCTATAAAGCTGTTAATTATACAGATTAACATGTGGAGATATCAATAGAACTCACGTACTGGTATGTGCTATATGCCGACAATAACGGCGTCACCCCAGGATTTTGGCAGCTGAGTTAAGCCACTGTTGTAGGTTATTTAGAGCTGTTTATTACTCTTTCCTGGAGTCTTTATCACACAACTGATCCTTCGAGCTGTTAAATGTTACATTATTAATGGTATCTTATCGATTCCAAACGATTACCAACCTCAAAAGGCGCGGAAATCCGAATTAACGGTGAAAAGCGCGGTCTGGCTGTGCATAGTGAATACGTCGCCATGCTTCACTTTAGACCACGCCATAGTTGTTAGGGGCCGCCACAAAGGCTGCTGGGATACCTCCGTCTTCCAGAATGCATATTTTCCAAGGTCTCAGTCTTAGGGTTTTTTAATGACACCATCCTGATGTGCAAAATTGTCTGTTTCTAGGTAAAAACAGCAACTGTTTCTCTCAGTAACATTTCAAATGTTTCAAAACCGTTTTGTCGGCAACTAAGTATTGATAAGATAAGATCAGATAAAATTTATTGACCAAGATACACAGCCTTCGCAGACCGGCAATACAGTCAACGTACATAAATGAACATTCACAGAACAGCAATAAACCAATTGTTTTTATGGTACCAGTACTGGGAAACGGACACTCACTGTAATCTTAAGGTCTCACACTTGATCAAATACCTGGCCGTGTGGATCAACAAGCTCTTAGACTTGTTCCACAGTACCATTCGCAGTTGAGAAGACTTACTCAAACTATCGAAATATGGACAAATTTTGTTCAGTATAGTAGTGAGCGGTGTCCGCTGGTCGTGGTATTTTGGACACTTAAAAATGAAATGATATTCATCTTCGATGACTGCACTGTTTACAATATCGCGCTTGCCTATCTACATTCCCATAACGACCACGTTCTATCTCTAATCGATGAGCACTGATTCTGTATTTACATAGAGCGCTTCTCATTTTTCTGCTTGTTTATAATAATTATTATAAATTATAATAATAAATAATATTATTATAATCTGCTTTATACATGTATACTTCTGGTCATCCCTGTAGATTATCTGTTCTGGTCACCCCTTTAGATTATAGATCTGCTTAAATATAATACTTCTGGTCACTCCTCTAGATTATCTGCTTATATATACATGTACTTCTGATGATTTCTTCTCATATAATTTACATGTATTTTTGCAGGTCAGTTTATTACGTAGGTTGCAGAGTACACTGGTCATAGCAGAACACAATAATGAGAGCCTCACACCTGTCACCCTGAATGCTATCACTGCTGCCAGTAAGATTGGAGGAGATGTAGTCTGTCTGGTAGCAGGCACACAGTGTGCTAAGGTAAACACTAACACCTGCTCACCCGGATGACCCAATCAACAGGTGGTCAGAATAGTACTACATTTACCATGGTTTGGAGTAAAAATAGTATTATTGCTGTTCACTGTGACTTCATTACTAATATTGTAATTACTGGTCTCATGAATTCTATAAATTGATGTAATGAATCTATATCACAAAGCAACTGCTACATAAATATTTGACCACATGTTGCTTAGTTTTAATACATAAATATTTGACCACATGTTGCTTAGTTTTAAGTGAGCAAATTGTGCCAGGTGAACACTGAATATTGTGTAATATTTATTGTCTATACATGTAGCTTCATGTGCTTTGGATTACCCTTATTTGATCACAACATTTTTCTGCAGGGTAAAGTTCCCAACTTAATGAAAATAAAAAGTTCCCAAATTCTGACAAAATAGGTAGGCTTTTGCCTCAAATAGGACACCTAATTGATGAAGGATCTACATGATCATAACTGGACTGGCAAAGCAATATGGAGTTCTTCTCTTCCTCCTCCTGATTGATATTTAGTTCCTTAACTTTTTATCTCTCAGTCATTATTCGATGTTAACAGGATATCTTTGGAAGACGAGACTCTCCAAATTCGTACGACAGTTGCATCTGGCGATGGACCAGCAACCGATTCAAGATGACTCACTATTTTTTTTAGTTCGAATCACACAACGAATATAGATTTTGTATTTTTAGCATGATATTTCTTTGAGGATTCTAATAGGTTACGGTAACTGTTGATGCACCGTTAGTGCATCTATTGAATGATTAAATCTCTCCTTTCCAAATTCACTCCATCTTTATGTCAACAGTGGCTAAGTACAGTGGCTTGGATATGTTATTTATTCCAAGAACTGTAAAGATAGGTAGTGGAATTTGTAGAATGTTTGCAGAATTTCTCTCCACAATAGCCTGAAGATAAGTTTTGCCGTCTGAATAATTAGAAGAATTAGGGTATATAATACACATTTTTGTTGCCCTCTAGCTTAGGGCAGCATGGTTTCCCATACCATGTTTGTCTGGCACAGGAGGTAGATTAAAATACCAAACAGATTGGGCTTTCTGAGGATCCATTGTGATCAGTGTCTGTAGAGCCTAATTTTCAAAATTCGAAATTCAATTTTTTTTGTAGTTTTGGTTTAGGTTTTTGTTAGGATTAGGGTTTTGTTAGGGTATGTTTGTTTGGGTCATCGTCGCCGTGTGACCAATAAGGTTAGGTGCGACGTTAAAATTCAAACAACCAACACTTTTTTGTTACCGGGTAATGTTGTTAGCACAATATGCAGGGCCATATCCAGAGTTTATTTGGCGACACCCTTTCTTGCCTTTTTTTGGTGCATTTGTATGTATTTAGGTGCATTTGTATGTAAAAAGCATTAAAATTGGCTGTAAAGTTTGGGCGCCCATACCCCTTAACAGGTATCAAAATGGCTCTGGATATGGCCCTGATATGTCTCAAGGTTTTAGAGCTAGCATTCCTAGATTTACACCACAGATGCAGTTTTTCTTTTTGATCTCAACCAAATTTACTGACCTTGACCTATTTTCTAAAAGTCAAACTTTAAAGTAAAAACAAGTTTGTCATTCCACCAAATGTTGGTGTTATCACAGAACAACTTGAACGATTACCCTATTGAAGATGATCGATCTTGACCTATTGGATAAAATTACCTGACAAAAATTGATTCATTGCGGATATCACGATATTACACGAAATATTATTGACAGCCATTCCAGATTAACACCATATATGAAATACTTTATTACGTAAAACATTTACCACATAGGGTTAAGAACGCATACATGTATACATATAAGACAATATAACTCATTAAAGAACATCCGCACATGCACCAATCACACCTACACATTCGTACATGTACACAGCCTCACACTCAATATTTACATACCATTGCTGTTATCCTTAACATTGGCATGGAAATACTCGGGGGTCACGGGGTACCATAACCTGAGAAACAGTCATACACAAAGTGTGCAAGACTGTTTGTGGCTAATTTATTTCCACGTGACATAAGCTGAACAAATAAATCATCTTGACTTTTGTTAACGTCAATGATATTAGATATTTCTGTCATAAATTTCTTCCTACGGTCAGTGTATTTACAACATGACAGAAGAAAGTGTTTTTCGTCTTCTATTACATCACACGCATCACATAGTCTATCACATGTGGGTGTTTTTGGCTTGGTGTACCTCCCCATCTCAATTTCCAGTCTGTGTGCACTGATACGCAGTGCTGTTCTATGTTTTTTATTATTAATTGCCAAAAGATTTTCTTCTGTACTGAAACTATCTTTTATGGATCTGTAAGTTTCAAGTTTGGTAGACGCATTAAGTTCGGTCTTCCAATTAGTCTCATATATCTGTAACAGCTGAGATTGTATAAAATGAGTTGAGGCCTTTGGTTTAGAGCAGCCAAGATTTTCCAAGATGTGATACATGTAGGAATTGGTATTTTTTAATATACATTTTATATAGTTAACTCAATTTGGAGAATTGTCAACTCAATTCCTCAACCTGCTCCAAAAAAGCCTTAATGAGGAATGATTCAAATCAAATATATGGAATAAAAATTGAATGCTGCCGATAATGGCAGGTACATGAATTGGTGCTGTGAGTGTTTATCAACCAGAACACTATCAAGGATGAGGATATTTCATATACCATTCCCACAGTACCGTTCAGATAAAATAGATCCAGTTGGTCCTGTCAATTCACCACAACACTCAGTAATTACCGAGGTGAATTTTTTGCTGAAAATAGTTCACCTTGAGCAGCAATTTTTAACATGGTGTTAATATGGATTAGGACTGAACTTCCCTGAATCCCAACAGCCATGCAGTATTGGGTTCATGGATTTCACTGAAACTAGAGAGAGAATTAGATTTAATGTCACTTCTCTAAAAATATGTCAAGATGACTAGGGTATTGTGGACTGACCTGGAATCGAACAAGAATAAAACACAAAAAACACACATACCAGGCAGGGAATTTTTACTAGCCAGAAAGTTGTGAAACTTTGTCAGCATATTATCAGTAGTGACCTGAAAAAAAGTGATATCTAATTCCCAATGGGGGCTGTGATTTCTTGTACTTGCATTACCATATTAAGTTCATGTTTATTGTCCATTTGGAGTAAATCTTGCCTTTGTCTGTGTAAGCGTAAATAGTAAATATAATAAATAAATATTAAAGTTATCTTTTTCAATTGTTCACCTCCAAAAATGTTGCTTTTTTTACAGGTAGCAGAAGAACTCAGTAAAGTAAATGGCATATCAAAGATTCTAGTGGCTGAGAATGAGGCATTCAAGGGTTTTCTACCTGGTAAGCTTTGGATTGATCATACAATGTAAGGTACATCCTCCAATAGTTCAAATGGGACCTCGGTGGCCGAGTGGTCTAAGGCGCTTCGCTGGTGACCGCTAGCCTCACATCACTGATCCGGCACGTGTTCGAGCCCAGCTGGTCCATGTGTGAAAGTTTGTCAGTTACTTGCCGACGGGCGGTGGTTCTCTCTGGGTACTCCGGCTTCCTCCACCAACCAAATCGACTGTCACCATATGAGTGAAAAAACCTTGAGTGTGACATTAAACCAAAATGTCCCCCCTCCCCACTCCAATAATTCAATCACCCTATTGAAATTTGATCATCCCCAATCTTGTGGACAATATTCAATCAGTACATTTGATCACCCTCAGATGCTAAAATCATTCAAATAACCTGGGATAAAGTATTAGATATTGAATCCCAGAACTGCATTTTGGACCATTTTGTCAACTTTCTCGTCTAATAAATTTGATCACCCCTTGAATTTATGGTGGGAAATTTCACTTCCT